>ML804757.1:0-23806 GCA_009831015.1 Picea engelmannii
AGGAAGAAGGACAATAAAACTCTTGGATTAATCCAGCAAGGATTAAATGAATCCATTTTTATGAATATTGCTAGTGCTACATCTTCGAAGATGGCTTGGGACATTCTTGAAACCTATTATCAAGGTGTGTCCAAGGTGAAGACAGTCAAGTTGCATAATTTGAGAAGGGATTTCGAAAATCTGAAGATGAAGGATAATGAAAGTGTAGATACTTTCATGACTCAGGTGATGAGTGTTGTAAACCAACTCAGGTAGTATGGATATGATATTGAGAATAAGAGAGTTATTGAGAAAGTGTTGAGAATTTTTCCCAAGAAGTTTGAACCTGTTATTGTTCCCATAGAGGAATTTAAAGATTTAAGTTTAATGCAAATTGATGAGTTAATTGATTCTCTTGTTGTTCATGAATCTAGGATATCCAAATATGAAGAAGGATCATTGGAGCATGCCTTCAAATCACAACTGCATATTACCAGAGGCAGAGGCAGAGGAAAGTCTTATAATCGTGGAAGAGGAGGTCGATTTTCTGGTCCAAGGGACAATAGAACTGAATCAGTGTCTGAGGAGAAGTCTTAGCAGAATCCTCCTAATTTAAGAGGGAGCAGCAGCAAACCCTGGCAGCAAGAAAATCAGAGGTATGACAAAACTAAAGTACAATGTTATTATTGTAAGAAGTTTGGGCATTTTGCTAACAAATGCTGGAAGAAGAAAGAAGATGCTGGAAAGCCATCTACACATATCACAAATGAGTCTGAGGATCCTCAAAATCATGTGTTCTTGACTTGTAATGTCACTTAGGCAAGTGCTAATGATATTTGGTTTTTGGATAGTGGTTGCAGTAACCACATGACTGGTAATAGGGACTTATTTTCTTCTATTGATACTAGTATTCAATCTGAAG
The DNA here is from genome assembly GCA_009831015.1 of Picea engelmannii. Lineage (NCBI taxonomy): Eukaryota > Viridiplantae > Streptophyta > Pinopsida > Pinales > Pinaceae > Picea > Picea engelmannii. The sequence continues at coordinate 902 of ML804757.1, forward strand.
TCAAACTGGGAAATGACTGTAAGGTTACAGTCAATGGTAGAGGTATAGTTCCAGTTTACACTAAGAACAATCAGAGAAGAAATATCGATGATGTTTACTTTGTGCCTGGTTTAAAATGCAATCTTATTAGTGTTGGACAACTGATGGAGAAAAAGTACAGAGTGTTCTTCAAGAACAAGGTATGTACAATCTATGATAAATTTTCCAGCAAACAGTTGATTGCAAGAGTAGAGATGACCAAGAATAGGATGTTTCCACTTGTTATGAGAAATGATTTGAGTGGTTCTTTGAATGTTTATAAAGTTGGAAGTTTAGATGAATCTTGGTTATGCATTTGAGATATGGTCATTTACATTTTGGTGGCTTAGATCTGTTACATAAGAAGCAGATGGTGAAGGGGATGCCCTGTATTCAACAACCTACAAGCTCTTGTGAGAGCTGTATACTTGGGAAGCATCACAAAGAAAAATTTGTTTAAGGTGTTTCCTACAGAGAAAAATCTCCATTGGAAATTGTCCACAAAGATTTATGTGGACCTATGCAAACACCTTCTTTGAATGGTTGTGTTTATTTTATGACTTTCATTGATGATTTCAGTAGGAAGACTTGGTTGTATTTGTTGAAGCAGAAATATGAAGCCTTTGAAGCTTTCAAGAAGTTTAAGTCTATGGTTAAGAATGAGAGTGGTCAAACCATTAAGATCCTGAGGTCTGACAGAGGAGGTGAATACAAACTTAATGAATTCATTGAATTTTGTGATCTTCATGGAATTAAGAGGTAGTTTACTACTCGATATACTCCACAACAGAATGGAGTGGCTAAAAGGAAGAATCAGACCATCATGGACATGGCTTGAAGCATGTTGAAAGAAAATCATCTTTCAAATGAATATTGGGGAGATGCAAATCTTTGCTCTATTTTTATCTTGAATAGAAGTCCGACCAAGACTGTGAGGGATTGTGTACCTCAGGAAGCCTGGGATGGTAAGCCTTGCAATGTTTCTCATTTCAGAATTTTTGGATGTGTTGCATTTGCGCATGTACCTGCAGAAATGAGAAGGAAGTTGGATGACAAAAGCGAGATATGTATCTTTGTTGGATACAGTTAAGAGTCTAGGGAATATAAACTCTACAATCCCATCACCCATAAATATGTAATCAACAAAGATGTTCAATTTAAAGAAGATGAAGCCTGGGATGGAAGTATTGACAAATCAATTTCAGAGGGAGTTGTGTTACCTCATGAAGATGACGATGGACCTAAGTAGGCTGAAGGAGATGGACATATGGTTCCACATGCATATACGCCTGCAATAAGTAGTCCAACAAGGAAAGCACCAGATTCCAACCCATCTCAATTTAGAACGCCCAGAACTCATGAGCGTGGTGAGCCATCTAAACATGGTGGGCATCAATTAGATTCACAGGTAAGTAGTGAATCAAATCCCACTTTAGATTCATTAAAATACAAACTTAAAGGACATAAGACTAGAAGCTTAAGAGAATTGTATGATCAGAATGAAGAAGTAGATCATATTTCAAATTTTGCATTTATAGCTTATGATTTTGTTAGTTATGATGAAGTTGTTAAAGAGGATGTCTGGATAAAAGCAATGGATGAGGAGATTGATTCCATTCAAAGGAATAACACTTGGGATATTGTCAATTTATCTGAAGGTAAGAAGAGCATTGGTGTTAAATGGGTTTATAAGACTAAGCTGAGTGCAGATGGTGAGGTTGAAAAGTACAAGGCAAGACTTGTAGCTCAAGGATTTAGTCAACAACCCGGTATTGATTATAATGAAGCATTTGCTCGTGTGGAAAGAATTGACACTGTGAGGATGGTCTTAGCTATTGCAGCTTAGAATATATGGATCAGTCATCAGATGGACGTTAAGTCTGCATTCTTGAATGAATATTTGGAAGAAGAGGTTTATGTTAGACAACCTCCGGGTTATGAGATTGATAAGCATAGAGATAAAGTTTACAAATTAAGGAAAGATTTATATGGATTGAAGCAGGCATCTAGAGTTTGGTATAGTAGGATTAATGAATACCTAATCAGTGTTGGATTCAACAGAATTCCAAGTGAACCAACTCTGTATACAAAGGTAAATCAGGAAGGTAAAATTTTGATTGTCTGTTTGTATGTTGATGATCTAATTTTTACTGGAGATCTATCTATACATGATTTTAAAAAAGCCATGAAAACAGAGTTTGAGATGATTGATTTATGATTGATGAAGTATTTTCTTGGAATTGAAGTAGATCAATCTGATGATGGAATTTTCATTTGTCAAACTAACTATGCAAATGAAGTATTGAAAAGGTTTAGAATGTTGAATTGCAAGCTAGATGCAACACCAATGACAACTGGTATTAAACTGAGCAAGTATGATGTGGGATCATATGTTGATCCAACTCTGTATAAGAGGCTGGTTGGAACCCTTATGTACTTAATAGCAACCAGACCTGATATCATGTTTGTTGTAAGTTTGATTTCAAGATTCATGGAGACTTTGACGAGTACTCATCGGCAAGCAGGAAAGGGGATACTGAGATATGTTGTTGGAACAATTAACTTTGGTATCTAATACACATCAAATTTAAACTTTGAGCTAATCGGATATACTGATAGTGATTTTGCAGGTTCCATTGATGACAGGAAAAACACATCTGGGTATGTGTTGAGTCTTGGATCTGGAGCAATGACATGGGCATCAAAGAAACATCCCATTGTGACTCTATCTTCTACTGAGGCAGAGTATGTTGCAACAGCTGCAGCTGAATGTCAAGTTGTGTGGATGACAAGAGTCTTGAATGAATTGTTGCATAACCAAAATGATGCAACCCAGATTGTCTGTGACAATAAGTCTACCATTGCACTGTCAAAGAATCACATTTTTCACAAACAGAGTAAGCACACTGATACAAGGTATCATTTCATTTGAGAGCTGGTAAATGGCAAGGAAATTTATGTTCAATTCTGCAGGTGTGAAGAACAATTTTCAGACATATTTACGAAGCCTTTGGGAAATGAACTGTTTAAATATCATAGAAAAAATATTGGGGTTTGTAAGCTGTAATGCATTGTTTACAACAATTTTGTTTCTGTTTTTTGAAATGATTAAGAGAGAGTATGTCAGAGATTAATCATTTCACCACTTGGATAACGACGGATCGATGGTTGTCTTGACCTTTCAAAGCTTGAGGATTTAATTACTCTAAACGGTGGTCGCCTTAACCTTTGAAGGCAATGACATACTATCACCGCATTCATTAATCTTTTCTAAGATCGAAGGGGAAATTTATGTTAGTATAAATAATTGAAAAACAGATTGTAATAGGTATGATTTTGTTATTCACATTTTGAATCGAAGTCACGATTGTGCATTTGGAGATATTTCTGGTATCGTTGTTTGTTGGAGTGGAGTAGAATCTAATTTTTGAAAGCATATTGAATAATATTTTTTTTTTTTGATATATCGTATTCAAAGTTTTACATACATATGCGTGGAGTTCTTTAGTTTTTAGAAACTCTGAATCCGAAGTGTTGGGTCCCACGCCCTTTCTCGCCATATCGAGACTTGGGAGATTGTTGCATTTTATTTTGTGTTGGGCGCTTCCAAACGCCGATACCCGATACCACGAGGTGATGGGCCCACAGCCTTCTCACGACTTTGCATTCAGCAATCATTGGAGTGTTTGTTTTGGGTCAAACGTTTGTAAACGCCGAAACTCCGATTAACCCCCGATTATTCACACTAGTAAACAACTTGACAGGTGGATAGACATATGTATATTATCTTTAAGAAATAAATGAATATGATTCATCATTTGACTCTTTATATATAAAAATAGTAATAGGGTTTTGAGATAAAGTTAAATATAATATATTTAAATAATATAAAATATTTTCTAACCTTAAAAAATAATCCTAAAATTTTTCATTTTGGCAAGTATGGAATTGATTTTCAGTAACTACTCATAAATTTCCCAGATAAAAGCATGATGATAAATAGTAAATATGAATGGACTTTGAGCACATTTGGAATCTCTAAAGAAGAAATGCAAAGATTCTATGTAATGTATATTTGTTAATTTTCTTCAATCAATTGCAGACTTGTTGAGCGAGTTTCATAAAGAAAATATTTCCTCCATCTTAATGTGACGTTTATTATATTTCACGTGTTTAATTTTCTTAATTCTTGATTTGCTACTTTAGAATCTTTGAATATATCAGTTTTAGGTCTCTAATGCCTTCCTCTTGTTGTTAGTACTTGTTGGTTTAAGATTTGTAAAATGATAACTCCAAAGCCTATTATTCTCTTGTCTTTTGGTTTGGTTGAGTTTGTGGTGAGTTCGAATTTTTATAGGGGAGTAAAGTCTCATTTGCATAAATTGGTATTAGAGCACTTGATATTAGAGAAGGACTATCCTATAGTGTACTTGAAATTCTACTATAAAAAAAACTTAATGGTTGATGTTGCAAGGGAAGGAAAACAACTTCAACTAAGATTGGGTATACACTATTAAGTGCTTGTGGGCAATGTCAATGGTAAATTTGGGTAGAGTTATCCAATGGATAAGGAGAAAACCCATTTGAGGTTTTGAATATTTACAAGGTAGATTAAAGTCTGCAAATATTGAGACAACTCCACCATGGCTGTGGGTTGAGTTGTATGGCTGTGGGTTGAGTCGTCATTGAGAAATTTGAGAAACCAACAGTTTCTGCAACACTGGAAACTAGGTAGAACTATTGCAAGAGATATAAGTGAAGCCAATAGTTACTATTGCAAGAGATATAAGTGAAGCCAATAGTTCTTGCAACACTGGAAACTAGGTATAATTATTTGCAAGAGATCTTAGTGAAGTTTGAGAAGTGAGGAAGATACCTCCAGATATGTGTTGGGTAGAGCTATGGAAGAAATTGGAAAATTATTGAGTATTTGAAAATATTGGATGTAGAGACTATATATATTGTATATAACAAGAGTGTGAGGTTTGGAATATTCAGAAGAGGACATTCTATAAAGAAGAGAACTAAAAGGAAATATGTGAAGGGTTGAGAAATTTTAAGGTTAGGGTAGAAGCAATGGAGGAAAGTAGGGATTAATAAATCCTTTGATCATGATAAGTTGATGAAGAAATCAATGGAAAGGAGAAGAGCCTTCGTCAATGAAAAAATTAAGTTGAGGATGGATATCGTGGAGTATGATATGAATCCATGTAGTAAAGAGAACCTACTGGTCATGAAGTTGAAATGGAGGAATATTTAGAAAACAAATTCTCTTATAAAGATGATAATGGAGGTTATGAGAATGGGCATGAAGATTATGAGGAATATGACATTATGGTGTGTCTTCCATAAGAAGGAGAGTCTTTGGAGGATGTTCCTTGGGGAGGTATGCGGAGATTGATGAGGAATATGAAAGCAACACTCATAGTAAGGATTAACAGAAATTTGTTGAGATGGTAGTCATATAAGTTAAATGAAGAGTTATATATAAGGAGTGGTAATGGGGAAAGGGGATTAAGAGAAATTTGTTGAGATGGTAGTTATATAAGTTAAATGAAGAGTTGTATATAAGGAGTGGTAATGGGAAATAACAAGTTGTATATAAGGAGTTGTAGATGAAGACAATGCAAATAGTTGTATTTTTGTTAAGTATGATGAATTCCTGGAGGAAGAAAATAACATTGAAAATGTCTTGGAAGGTGAAAATGAAGTTGAGTTCAGAAGAGGGTATGGAGGAGTAGAGAGTATTTTGAAGACTAAAGAAAATGAAGAGGGAGGCAGATTTGTTAAAATTGAAAGTGAAGATGAGTGCCACATTAAGTTGGCTGCACAAAAAACCAAGGAAGTAGATAAACCATTAGAGACCATTGAAATTGGAGTAGTTTATGACGAGAAAGCTCCAAGAAGAGAAATTGATGAATTTCAGTGGAGAAATGAAATTGATTGAAAATGTAATGAAACCATAGCTGATAATGGAAGGACCAGCAACCATGAAGAATGTTGCAACTGATCTTAATAAAGGACCTGTAAAAGTGTTGAATTTTATATAAAAGGTGGAGCAGATTGAAATAGTCACAGACTTGAAGGACATAAAATTTGAAGTAATACTTGAAGGTGTTGGCATTATAAGTCTTTGTGAAGTTGCAGAGTATGAACATGTAGAATATATTTTTATGAAGAGGAGTTGCATTGTGATTATGGACATAAAAAGTATACGAGGACCCCGAGCAACAGTGGAAGAAGATGACAGGGCTACACTGTCGGTAACATTTAAGTTATAGTTGGGGAAAACATAAGTTTTAAGGTTTCATATGCAACAGTCCTAGTAACAGTGGAAGAAGATGACAGAATGTCTGTAACATTTATGTTATAGTTGGGGAAAATATAAGTTTTAAGGTTTCATATGCAACAGTCCAAGCTACAAGAGAAGAGAACACAAGGAAGACCTTTATTCTATTTAACCACTTAGTGGTTTATGTTTATATATATGCGTTGGTTTTAGAGCTACACAAGATGATGATATAAAATACTCTAATGAAGTATTGAAGCTTCCAAGAAGCAAAAGAAAAATGAAGAAAATGAAAATGAAGATGACGGGGATGGTGGTAAATGGAAGCCACATGTTGAGGATAATGTTGAGAAAGCTAATGGCGATGATGTTGAAACCATTGGTGTTAATGGAAATAGTAATCAAGATATTGATGAAGGGTAACATGAAGAAATGCCATGCTTGCAAAGTAGCAACACCATAAAAGAAAGAGTTAATTAAGATATGGAAGTTAAACAATTCTGAAGAATTGCAAAAGCATGAAACAGATAATTAGTGGTATGAAACAGATAATTGTGATAGCAACACTATTGCGCCATATTCAGAGTTAGGTTACTGTCGCTGAAATTGGACAAGGACTGTTAGAGAGGACTAGGTTTGTCCAGATTGCCGTCTTTGGATTATATGATCTTATTTTGTTGATGATGTTGTGGCACTTTTGTAAATTGATTTGATTTATACCGACTTTTTCGTTGCGCTCTCCATTTACTGGGTTTAAGATTTCCCCGTCGGTAGCGTAAAGATTTGAATAATGTTGAAATAGGCACGAATGTTACCCGCTCAGCTTACAACTTTTAAGCAAGTACCACGCATGAATTCAAAACCTCGAATAAAAAATTCAAAATCATGAAATCTTTTGATTGTTTTATCACTATGTTTTGCACGGGCGAAAGTGAGCTTTGCATTATTTCACTTGTTTTTTCTGCGCAGTTTGCTTAGCGTTATTGAACAAGTTGCAGGAAGAATTATATTTAAAGGTTTTCAACCTCGGTAATTCCATCTCGTCGCAATAATTTAGACTTTGTAGAGTTACTCTCGCAGTCAAAATTGAAGCAACTCAGATATTTTGAATACAACTTTACATATGGCGAACCAGGTTAGATTGGTTATTACAATTGTGAGTCTCGCGTTGCTTGTTAGTGTGCCAGTAATGTCTGCTGGCCGTTTTAAGAGCTTGATGACCATTACTGGAAATGGTAAGACGCTCCCATCGCTTCTGGGACTAGCACAAATACATGGTAATCTTAAGTGATGTGAAGTACTTAGATCAGTGAGAGGGATCATTTAAAATGGATTTAGGTCGAAAAAAATATAATTTTGACACAAATATAATTTTGATTAGGGTTAATATATTTATAATTAAAGAGTTTTACTAAATGTTTTTTTTAGTGATATAAATTATTTGGAAATTATTATTGTTTTTCATTTAAAATCGATTTTTGAAGCAGAAATGGATTAAGTATATTGAAAAACTCCTGGATCTATTGAGATTATACAAAAAATAATCACCCAAATCTGCTAAATTTACAATTTCTCTTTACAATTTCTCACTATTTCAGGATTTTAATTTTTTTTATAAATATAATATCTATATAAAACAATTTTTACACTATGGTTATATATTAAAAAAAATACATCAAACTATTCTGTCTTAAAAATAAAACAATCCGATTAGAAACCTTTATTGCTCTTAAATTCAAGATGATTTCCGATTAGAAACTTTTCTTGCTCTTAAATTCAAGATGATTGGATCTATGCTATGCTATTTATTTGGAACTATTTTTTCAATATTACAAGTTATTTTTCATTTTATTCTATTTGTGGGTCACATTTGCATACAAATCTCTAGCACCTGGCTTGTCAATGCACTACGTTACTTACACACGGATCTACACTGTAAAGTCACCAGACTTAGCTCAATTAACAATCTTTTACGCCATGCTCAGTCCCCGTTTTGATGTTGTTTTTTCATATTATTACACTTTTCAAGGTTTTGAGCTATTGATCTGCAATTGGAAACAGGAATCACAGGACAGAAAATTGCAGCCGTAAAACAGCAGCGTGAAAGAATTGATGAAGCTATTGTTACGTACCCAACTGGTGACCAACATCTCCGTGAGGTTTGTATTGAATAGAATGAGCAAATAAATCTGATTATGTCAAGTTCTTAATTTGTCCCATCCTGTTGACTGCCAATTTCTGAACATTTTAAACGTAGGTTGATCAGTGTAGCCGTTATCAACGTCGTACTGTGTGCAAAGTTGAAGTCGGTGCAACTGACAGCGAAAATAGAGGATCCGGAGTATCATTTACACACAGAAAGGTGAAGTCCGAATTCTTCCCCGAAAGACAGATTCCTGGGGGACCGGATGGGCAACACCACGTAAGCAACGGAGTATAAACTATGATCCTGCAAGCCAATTGTCGTACTAAAAAGTATAAACCCCATACAAGCATTGGGCATATTAGATTCTAATCAGGAAACGATTAGATATATTGAAGGTTGTTAAATGAGTTCAATGCTCTTAAATAAGAAGAAATTTCGATTTCCGTCTTCATGTCATTTAAAATTGTCCACGTATAACTATAATGATCACTAAATGCAGTCGCTGTGTTGGTTTTTACAAGCCAGTGTTTTTCGTTTCGTTTCCAGAAATTGTTTGCAGATTCAGAGTTTTGAAAATCCTATTGCTTCAGGTTTTCCATGACAGGCTTGATAGATTCTTTCTACAATCCAAAATACAGAAAAACCAAAGCACATAGATGTCAATAGAATAAAACTGCCGTTTTATATTTTCGCGTCGCATCGTTACAAAATTAGGCATAGAAGTTATAAAAAGTGAACAAAATGCACATTATTGTGCTCTGTTGGGCTGTTTTTCTATTAGAACTTTGAAGAAAAAAGTTTTACAATGTTGGAATGGTGAAGTTTAACTGTTGCAATTTATAATTTGAATGTACAAAACGTTTTCTACACCTATAAAACGATCTCAGAAACATTCGTTTGAAGGATTTGGGCCACTGGGTTCTGGGCAATATTTTGGTAAATCCTTGTTGAAAAAGTGTATTTGGTTGGTTAGTTATTGTGCTTCTTTATTTATGATATCTTGTTTACAGTATATGATTAAAAATTATAAATAAGGTTTAAAATTAAAAATTTTAATTAAAAATTTAAAAAATATTTTAATTTTAAGAGTTGGTTTACATTCATCATAATCTTATATCTAAAAAAAAGTGTTTAATTTTTTTAATATTTTTTTTTATTCTTAAATAAATTTAAAATGAAAATCAATATAAAATTAAAAATAATTAATCAAAATTTATACCTATATCTATCTAATAATATATAAAATAAAATAAAATAAAATAAAAATAAAATAACCTTCACTAACTTTCCTGATATACTATGAAAATCTACAAAGATTGCATTCTTGAAAAACAAAATGCATACTCTTTTCAATAAGAATATCATATAGAGTCATGTAAGCTCTAAAGTTGGTATATGCATAGACTTCTCAGCCAAAGGAAAACCATCTTTGGTTAGGTCTAGGTATTTCATTGCATTCGTTAACAGCTTGAGTAAAACAACATCGGTATTTTCTCTTATAGGGAAATCAAAATATTTCAATTTTTCCAAGTAATTTTAAGCTACTACAAAGAAACATAACCATTTTTTTTTGAAGGCATTGCATGTAGATAGAAGGGCGAAGTTTCTCCTTCCCAGGAGTTCAAACATTTTTGTGAGGATAACGGAATAAAGAGGCAACGTAATCCAATTTATATTTTTCATCAAAATGGAGTTGTTGAATGCAAAAATCGAATGATCATTTAAAATTACATAGATTATGATTAAGTACAAAGAACCTTCAATTTTTTTGGGGAAGACATTGTGGTTACTTATTTTACTTTTTGAATAGTTGTTAAAAGATAATGTGAAGTGAATGGAGCCATGAGAGGATTGGAGTAGAAGAAATCCAAGGCTGGCTGATTTTAAGGTATTTTTTTGGTTGTGTGTCTTTTTTTTTTTTGTTGTATGTCTTATTCTCGTGTTCACAAATTGATAAACAACATAAACATGATGATAAAAGTGAGAAGCATTTTTTTTGTTGCCTACAATAGGGAAATAAGAAGATGTAAAGCATAAAAAACTAACAATGATATAAACAGAATCAACACAAGGTATTTTGATGAGGTACTTTGTATGAGAGTATTACTAGATCCACACTATTTAATTGGTGGACTAGTGGATGAAAATAAGTTTTGTGTTATTATATATCATAAGAAAAAAAATATGGTACAATTTAGAAATTTAGAGAGAATAAAAGAATAAAACCTGGATTTTGTTGTTATTTGTTCGATCTTCCATCCTTCTATGGATATTGTAGATCCATTATTGAGGCACACATGACCAAAAAAGAACCCTTTCTAATCTAAAATTTATAAAACCCGACATCAAACTTGTTATAGTAAGTTAAAAACATTATGATATACTCTCAAGATTAAATGAGGTTAATGTTGAAATTTTCGCTCTACCCAACACTGGATAGTGATTGATGAAATGGGGATGACTATCATCTTCTCTCTAAGATAATCAAATGTATCTCTAGGCAGTGGTTTTGTAAATATGTCTGCAATTTGTTCCTTGGTTGGCACATACTTGAGTTTCACAATTTGGTTTGTGACTTGTTCTCTTAGAAAATAGTTCTTGATAAGTATGTGTTTTGTTTTTGAATGCATGACCAGGTTCTTAGAAATGCTTATTTCACTAGTGTTATCACATAGTATAGAGATTGGTTGTTTGTAATCATTTTAAATGTCTTACAAAATCTTCTTCATCCAAATAACTTGTGTCCAACAGGTTCATGTTGCAATGTATTAAGATTCTGGAGTTGACAAGGAGATTGATGACTTGTTTTTTCTTAACCAGGAAACTTGGCAATTGCATACAAATAATGCACCTCCACTTTTTCTTTTTTGGTCATCTACACATCCTACCCAATCAACATGTGTGTATGCTTTCAAGATAAAATATTCACCTTTTCAATACCATAATCCATAGTCCAAAGTACCATTGATATATCTGAATATTCTCTTGACTTCATGTATATGTGATTATTTTGGTGTTGATTGGAACCTTGCGACAATTCCATCTTACTACACCACATCTCGCCTTGAAGAAGTTACATACAACAAGCTACCAATCATATACCTATACAATTTTTTTTCCTTCCATGGATTCATCATATTTGTTGAGTTTGCATCTTGTGGTCGCAGGGGTGCTAATTGGTTTACAATACTCCATTTTGAACTTCTTGAGCATATCCTTATTGTACTTCATTTGAGATATCAAGACAAATTCGTTTTATTAAGAGATCTACAATCCTAAGAATAATGATATCTCTCCTAGCATTGACATTTCAAATTCACTTTGCATCTCTTCAACAAATGTTTTTCTTAGCTTGCCAATATTACTTCCAAAAATTCTATCATCCACATAGACAACAATTATTATCATGTGTTTTTCCTCATTTTTGATGTAGATATTTTTGTCTACAAATCTTATTTTAAATCCTTGTTGGTGTAGATGTTTTTCTAGTTTGGAGTATGAAGCTATAAGGGCTTACCTTAGGCCATAAAGATATTTCTTGAGTTTACACACATAATATCCATGCTGTGATAAATTAAATCCTTGAGGTTGTTCAATGTATACTTCTTCCTCTAAATTTCCATTTAGGAATGTTGATTTAAAATCCATTTGATAAATTTTAAAGTTCTTGTAGTAAGCAAATGCCAGAAACATATTGATTGCTTCCAATCTTGCTACAGGAGAAAAAGTTTCTTCAAATTAGAATCCTTCAATTTGAGCATATCCCTTGCATACCAATATTTCTTTGTTTCTTAATACCTATCCATTTTCGTTTTGTTTATTCATGAAAACCCACTTAGTGCCTATCACATTGTTATCCTTGGGTCTAGGAACAAGATCCTAGGTTTGATTCTCTTCAATTTGGTCAAATTCATCATTCATGGCATTGATCCAATGTTCATCTTGGATAGATTATTTAAAGTTATGAGGCTCTATTGTAGATAGTAAGGAAACATTTACTTTATTATTTATTCTTCTCCTTGTTTGGGTTCCTGTACTCCTATCTCCAAGAATTTGGCTTTCAAGATGATTCTTTTGTACATAACTTGAAGGAGTTTTTGTGTCTTGTCTTTTTGTTTCATCTCCGTATCCTATTCATTGATCCTTATTTTCTTGGTGTTCTTATTCTTTATGCTATTCTTATTGTTGTTATTCCTTCGATACGTCATCTTCTTATTGTTCCTCTTCATGTTGTCATTCTTGCAGATATTCATCATCTTCTCTGCATTTTTCTTCTTTTGAAATTTTGTTTGTAACATGTGACTTTTGATCATCTACTTTTACATTTGTACTCATTAATACATTTTCCAACCTTATATTGTAGCACATATAGGCTTTGTTGTTAGATGAGTAACCTAAAACGATTCCTTCATCTATTATGGAATCAAATTTACCCAAATATCTTCACTTCTCTTTATGTATCATTTACTCCCAAATACTTTGAGATAATTAATTGTTGCAGGTCTGCCTTTCCAATGTTCATATGGTGTTTTATGATGTTTTTTTATAAGAATACATCTATTTAGAATATGAAAAACAATATGTACTTCTTCTCTCCAAAACATATCTGATAGTTTGGATTCAGTTAACATAGTTCTTACCATTTCTTACATGGTCCTATTTTTTCTTTCTGCAACATCATTCTATTTTGGTGTCCTAGTTACTGCAAATTATATTTTGATTCGATGCATCTCACATAATTTCTCAAATTCATTTGAGGTAAAATCACGTCCATTATCTGATTGTAAGCACTTGATTTTAAGGTCAATTTTGTTTTCTACTAGTTCTTTAAACACCTTAAATTTAATAATTGTTTTTGATTTTTTATTTAGAAAAGAAACCCATGCTATGCTAGTGTATTCATCTATAAGTAACATAAAGTAGTGCTCACCTTGTAAGATTTTGGTTCTAGTTGGTCTACAGAGATCAATATGAATGAGTTGCAAAGGCTATGAAGTTGAATTCTCAATTTTTTTTGAAGGTGACTCTGGTCTACATTCCATGTTGGAAATGTTGGAAAATGGGATATGAGGGTTTTACAATTAAGGGAAGATCCCTTACATCCCGCTTCTTGTTGATTTTTTTGAAATTGTCAAAATTTGTGTGTCCCATTCTTCAGTGCCATAGCCATGTTTGATCTACCTATACCATGCAACATTTATCTCCTTTTATTTCATCTAAAATATATGTTATTAGGAGTCCTCACTGTTGTAGCAACCATTCTACCATATTTTTTGCTTCTTATTTCACACTTTCAAGAGTCAAAAGTAAGTGTGTGTCCTTGATCACATATTTGACTAACATTGAGAAGATTGTGTTTCATATCTTCAATCAACAACACATTTTCTTCTTTGGATTTCTCACTTCCATGTCTGATTGTTCCTTTTCCAATTATTTTGGTAGAATTATCATTTCCAAACATGAACTTGCCTCCTTTTTTCTTATCAAGAGTTAAAAACCCACTTTGATCTCTTGTCATGTTCTTGGAGCATCCACTATCAATATACCATTGGCTTGTGTTGCTTTGAGCATGTAGAGCTAGATTGTTCTCTTCCCTTTTTTTGTTGATATGGTTTTTTCTTCCATACTCTTTTGTTTTCTTCCTCATGTTTAGTAGAAGATTTCTCTTTCATGTTCTTACCCATGGATTCCAATCTTAATCTACATTCATGTTCTCTGTGGACAAAGTTATTACAATTGTAACACACAACGTTGGAGTTCATAAATGGAGAAAATTGATTATAATTTATGTATGCAAACTATTGAGTTGTTTTGTTACTCTTATAGAAATTTATGGTAATATTGTATATATATCTACTTCTCATATAGTTATATCTTGTACTAGCCCTGAAGTTAATTTCTTTATGCCAAAAAGTATGACAAGAAAAAAAATTACCAAGAAAATATCTTGTTGTAGGAGGTCTTCTTGGTGGAGCATTTATGTTGGTAAACCTTTGAGATGGTTTGTTGGAAGTATACGTGATCTTCTGCTGATCTTCCTCTTTTGTTTTTTGTCTGCTTCATTTTTTATAGTATGTTCATTGTGATTGGAAATACTAAGTACAATTTCATATCTTTGAGTCTTCTCTCTTCTTTCTGGTATCTCAAAATCAATATTTTTTTGTCTGTTGTTGTAGCCAAGACTAGTTCTATAAAATGATGATTTTGGACATATAGAATGTCTTCTATGACTGTTAAAGTCTTTTCAAACCTTGGATTTTTGTTTAATTGGGCGACAATGTTCTCTAATTATTTTCTTAGGAAAACAATTTCAATCTCTCTTTGATGGTAGATATCCTCCATTTCTTTGAGCATAGTTGCCAAAGTTTTTTCAATTCTTTTTTACTTTTTTCAATTATGTTTTTAGACTGATAGTCTCAGTTTCACTATTTGGTTCATGATATTCTCCTTTTGATTTTCTTAGCTCTTCCTCAAGAGACTTATTTTTCTTTCTATTTTTTTTTTCAGTTCACTTAGAGAAAAAAATAGTTTACCTTCAATATTAAATTCTCCTTCATCATCAGGGTCTTCATTTTTTAAGGTTTCCTCATCATATAATTCATTGATGGCCATGAATAAAACATATTTTTTGTTGTTGTCTTCTTCATCAAATGAGTTTCCTTCATCCTTTGCATACATATTTTATTTTTCTGTAATTCCTCCCTTTCTCTTCATTTTTTTCACATGTATAGTGATATTTGTTTTTCCTAAAAATAGAGTCCCTTTTGTAAGGGCACTTAGCAAAAAAATGTCCTAATCTACCTTGTATTTTCTAGTTCCTTTTTTGATCCTTCTTAAGAAGTTTGTTTCCTCTGCATATGGTTATTCTTTAGAGGATTCATATGTTTGGTTTCCTTTTGAGCTTGTCCATTTGATGCTTTGAATTCCACATCATGCTTTGATGGCTTTTCCTGCACATTTATCTTTTCATAGGCTGTAAGGTTTCCATGCAATTCATCCATTGTTAGAGTACCTAAATCCTTCATTTCTTCAATGGAAGATATCTTGGGGTCAAATCTTGATGGAAGTGTTCTTAGAACCTTTTGTACAACAACTTTTTCATCTATGGTTTCACCTAGTCCTTTGATAGTGTTAACAATCTCATCCACATGAAGAAGGTAGGATGTTATATCTTCATCTTCTCTCATCTTGAGATTTTCAAATTGTCCCCTATCAGTTTGTAGTTTTTCGTTCTTGAATTTACCATTCCCTTCATATGTGTTATGCAACTTGTCCCATATTTCCTTCAATGATCCACAACGCATAAATTTAGTAAATTTTGATCTTGCTAATCCATACAAAATAACATTCATGGATTTGGAGTTCATTTCATTTATCTTTTGGCAGTTACATCATAGAGTTCACTTTCAAGGGCGGTGTCACCATTTTTTATTGACTTCAAGACATCATATCTCAATGATTGTAGATATAATCTCATTTTGATGCTCCAGAATTAATAATCTAATCCATCAAAGAATGGGGACTTGTTTTTGGAAGTTCTTTCATGGTTTTCCATGTGTTCCATAAGGATCTACCTTATAGTGTTTGATTATTTTCGAAGGAACCCACTTTGATACCAATTGTTGAAATATTTATCAATATTGAGAGGCGGGGGGGGGGGGGGGGGNGTGAATCACTGTTGCATAATTTTAACAATATTAAAACTATTTCTAACTTTCATTAATCATCCCAAATATTATAATTAACAATGCAAAAAATTAACCATGTCAACTTAATCAAAGTACACAAATGGTTTGTGTGGAAACCCAAATGGGAGAAAACCACAAAATAATACTTTAATAAAATCTTGTAGGCGCCAACCTACAATTAAAATACTTACTTGCACCAACCTGTAGGAGAAACCGATATCCTCTTATAAGAATAAAATCAACAACAATGTTTGCAGGCACCAACATGCATGAGACACCAATCCACTTGATTGAACGACAACTCAGTAATAGTTGTTTGCAGGATTCCACCTATAGGAGACACCAATCCCCTTTTAATGAGCTTCAACTCAACATATACTTTATTTATGAACACATCAATCTCTACAAGTTGTTCAAAAGTATTATATTATCTATTTCCTTTATCTTCACATCTCTACTCCTTAATTTCTACAATCACAGTTCATTAGCTGCATAAGTCCCTTTGTCCTTGCACCTCCTAGACACCCTTAGCCGAATGTTGGTTCCTTTTCCTTCATTATTGTGTATATTTGAACCTAAGAGTTACAAATACTTCCTCCTCACTTCCTTTCAAGCACCATTATTCTTATGTTCCTTAGATCCTCTACTCTCTTCACACCTTTTCTTCCACACACTTCACACTTTCTATTTCCCCTTGAAAGAATAAGCATGGATTCATTACTTATAGAGCCCATATACTCAACAATTTTTCCACATATAAGGAATTCTTATGATATAGACTCTCTTTTATTTTCCATAAAATTTTGTTGCAAATCATCCTTCGAAATCGATACAAATCCCCTCAATTTCGTGCATGATCTGCTCACATACCACAACAAAAATTACATCACTCAGCTACCATTGGATCTGATCCTTGAAAACATCATGACTATTGATCTACTTTCTACCAAACAAAACATAAAGCAAGTCCTCAATGCACATGAGCCATCCAATCTGATCCGTGATTTAATCTTAGTCATCGATCTTGTTCTTATGTTCCCTTGATATCTCGACTATCAGGATATCATGCCCCTGGGCTCCTAGGACATTGACCCCCAAGCATTCAATCATTCATATGATTTGTGATATATCGATGTGATGTGGAACTTATACATGTTATGACATGTTCTCTCCATGTGGAATACCCCTATCCTGACACATGGCCCTGTACATGGGAAACCAATTCCTGTTTTGTATCTAACGTAACCTCCACACAAACCCCTTCCATGTGTACTAGAATATGTAGCACCGACGTGGCCATTTACTCATTGCTTCCTCTGACTTTGCTCTGTCACTATGCTGACATGGAACTTTGACACATGGCTCAGTCATGGCACTAATGTGGCATCACCACTAGGTGGTCTGACCACCATCCCAATAGGGCACTTTAGCTCTACACCTTTACCATTTTGATCTAGTGTGGTACCAATTTATTGACCCATCGGCCTTATCAGTCCACTGAGAGATTTGATTTCATTCAACTCTCTGTCAATATGGAACCTTACCATCCATGTTTCGACCACTGGGTCCATTGGGGTATCGGGCCACTAGGTTATTGGCCCCTAAGCCATCGAAACTTTATTAATGATTTTTCACCAAGTAATCTGGTATTTCAGTATGGAGATATACACTGGGCCCCTTAACATTTGATCTTGGTCATTGATCTTTGTCGATCAATGGTCAATATTTAAGTTTCATTTTGTTTACAATTATTTCACGCAGACACCACACTGACATGGCACAACACAATTGGAATTGACATGGAAACTAACATAGTAGTTACGTGGTAGATGACATCATGTTGACGTTATCACAACCTTTGACCCTGTTCATAACTCTAAGATAGAATATTGATTGTACGTGGCCCAATATTCTTATGGCATGTGGTTCAATTAATGATTTACACGTGGTCCAATCACTGTGATACATGTGGTTGTTGTCATGTTGCTAACTTGGCCTTGACCACCAAGTTTTTGATGCTTGATTATTCCTATGTGCTTCATATGCCATACTGTCATCACTTGGACAAGCGCCAATCCAACATTGATTTCGGGGGGTCTCGTGTGGTTACGCTAACCATAGGAAGGTGGGGATGAAATTAAATATCATGTGACATGTCACTAGAGTGCTAACTATGGTTGAGTTTCGTGACCACCATTCCATTTGTTAAACATCAGACACACAAGGGGGAGGGGGGTACAATTCATTATGGACTGCTCATTAAGTTTTTAGCTTCCTCTACGTCATCGATTAACCACATTGAGTGCACGATTTAGTCCTGTGTTTTTTAAACATCAGACATGTGAGGGGTCCAATCATGTTAAGGAGTGCACATGTTTACAGTGTGAAATTGACCTCGACCATTGATCTAATATCATGATCGATCTCCACTGTCAAACACTATTTTTATTTTATGTCTTTGATTTTCTCCATTGTCTCCTCCACTCTATTCTCCATTGTTGATTCATCAATTATGCCCTTTCCATCATTTTTACTATGTGATTCTGCAGATCTAAGTTGAATAGGATTGTCAATGTATCGAGACAAGTTCGAAATTCTAGGCACAACTTCTCTATATAAGAATCTAATCGATTCATTGATCACTTTTATTTTTGGAAATTAAATACACTAAGATAAAAAAATGAAACACGTACATGTTTTAATTCTTTCATCTACACCACATCTTCGTGAAAGGGTTAAGGTATTCACCAAAAACCAGAACACAACATCAAGCATAAAATAAATGGCTACTTGAAGAATCCAAACGCAGAGTTGATTTCAAGACAAGGAAACTGCATGTGGTTTATTTCCAAACTCAATAATGTGATCCTTTTCAATCGTAGCGACTCTTGTCGCCATGTTGACATCAATGAAAACATACTCAACAGATACCACCTTCATTTCTTAGACTTATAAATATTTTGTTTTAAGCTATTCTAGAGACCACTTTTATCTATATTATATTTCTTATAAAAGGTAGACATAATAGGCACAAAATAAAATATTTATATATATATATTAATATCTAAAATATCTATCCACATGTACTAATTGAAAATTCCTTTCTTGTGCAGTCTAATGTGAGGAAAAATGTTATTTTTCATGTAACATGGCATGGCTCCAATCCCTACATGATAGGACATATTGTTCCATAATGACCAAAAGACAAATACTTCTATTTTAGGGACCTTATATTCTTCATGCTTCAAAGTTTGGAGAAGAAATATAATATCAATTTCACTTGGGATCCAGCTTAACATAGGCCCTTTGCTCCATGGCCACGGTAGTTCCAAGAGAGGATCTCGAGTGTCCCAAATTCCTATCTATTGTTGTATTTTTCATCTCTATCTCTAATAACATTTTCTCTATTCCTAATTGTTGTCAATTTTCCTTGCTTACTATATTCTTTTACCTTTTAAACTTCCTTTCAAACTTAAGCTTGGCCTTTTGGAATGAAGAATTCATTTATAAATATTCTTGATTGTTTCAAACTTATATATTTATTGAATATGCCATATTTATCATCATTAAATCTCACATTAACATGAGCCAACCTATTCTTATGCTCAATTTTTTTTCCAAGATCTTTGGTTATATGAGACAAGTTGTTTCAATTTGTAATTTATTTCATAGTTCTTTGACTAGTGCTAGGATGTCCTCATATTTATTCTCTTTTAATACAAAAATTATGAGGTTCAAGGCTCTTTTGTTATGCTTATGGTCTAACTCTATAAGATTATTCATTTCCTCTTTGATTAGTTTGATATCCAATTTACCTTCCAAGCTATCTATGGTCAAATTGTTATTTTTATTTTTTTCTAGCTCTTGAATTGTATTCCTTAGATTAATATTTTATATATTGTTGACCTCTCTTTCTTGGGATGATTATTTCTTTTGCTAGATTTTCTTTCTTATTCCCCAATATTTTATTTTCTATCTATTTTTGTATCTTGTATTCAAAGTATCTAAACTTATTATAAAGCATCACCTCTAGGTATTTTTGAATTTTTGCTTCTTTATGTTGTCTACATTTATGTAATGATTGAGTATATTCAATAGACTATCTAAGGTTACTTTGGTAGGTTTTCTCTTGAGATTTTTTTGGTAAATGTGGATTGTTCATATTAGAATAAAGAAATAGAGAAGAGATAAATTATAAACAAAAGTGGGAGAAAGAACTTGTAAACCTAATTAGGTCAAATTCATAGATTATGATTATATAGGTATGCCTCAGTGAAAATTCCTTGGTTAAAATGACACATGAAAATGTCTCACTAAAAGTAAACCATGAAAATTTCTTAGTGAAAATGCTTATCAAAATCACCTATTTAGAATTTTTTTTTCAAAGAATTCAAATAAGTATTAAAGAAACATTCCAATAAACCTTATCAAAACTAATTACAACATATTTATAATAAAAATTTATAAAATTATTATCATTATTGAAAATTAATAATTACTTTATTTTTGAATTTTAAAATAAAATGTATTAAATAAGCACTCTAATAAACCCTCCCAAAACTAATTGAAATAAATTTATAGTAAATTTTACTAAATAATTATCATCCTTCAAAAATAATTGAAACAAGGGAAGCTATAAAGAAGCAAGTCCAAGTCCATTGGTTAAGATAAGAGATTCTTAGAAAATAGGTATGATGAAATATAATTAAATAGAATGTCCTCAGCATGGTTTTTCTCTACAATGGAATACACGATGTTTAAATCGAGTAAGCATATGCATGATATCACAACATTTGCTACCATGTGTCAAATGGACATCCCAGGTTCGAATATTATATTTCATTCTACCTTAATGACAGTTTCTCTTGTAGGTGAAAGAAAAAATAATAATATAAGAATGAACCATCTGCTATATCCTTAATATCATATCATGTGCAACTATCAAAAAATCATTTCTTGAAAAACATCCATCTCCTAGACCTTTCATGCAGTTGTTTAAACTATATAATTCAGTAGTTCACAATTGCAGCATGGATGCTCATTGAATAACTTAGTTTAACTACCAACAAATTGCAAACATAGAAAAAGACTAAGAGAGTTTGGATTTAAATAGAATTATAAAGCATGCAAACATACTAGTATTTCACTAAGGCTCTATCCATCACTATTAATCCTACAAGGATCCAATCCACCTTGTTTCGATTCTATGCACCAAACGTCCATCCCAATTCTAGACACATATGTTCAATTTCATCACTAAGCCACATGAATTTCAATTCAAATACCAGCTGGGCCCATGAAGAAACCCTTAGTCGAGCCGAAGCACAAACATCAACTTGTTTTAGAAAAAAATTATATCTCAATTTTTAAATGTCT
This sequence comes from Picea engelmannii, assembly GCA_009831015.1. Taxonomy (NCBI): domain Eukaryota; kingdom Viridiplantae; phylum Streptophyta; class Pinopsida; order Pinales; family Pinaceae; genus Picea; species Picea engelmannii. Next base: position 22,419 of record ML804757.1, read on the forward strand.
AATCAAGAAATGCATCATGCCTCTATGAAAAATAAAGAATTTTATAATAGAACACTAAAATATTTTGAATATGACCAAGCTTAATTGAATGAGCTCGAGGAAAATTCATTATTGTTGTGGTTTAACTAATCCAAAATATTACAAAATGAAATATTAACAACCATGTAATGTACAATGTGCCTCTACATTATTGGTACTCTCATATGTGTCAATAATCAAAATATGATATCTTGTGTATACAAAAATAGGGCACTAAGTGTACAACCTAATGATTTGGATGGATTCTATCCATGTTCTATCCCCTTTGGGATATGGTCCAAAAAACACATGAATCATGTGAACTTGCCATCTTGTTTGTTGTATTCTCTTTCCCTAGGTGCATAGAATCGACTCTCATTAATTAAAAAAAAACTAATATGTGTTATTACATATAACTATTATATGTAGACATAAATGTCTCACATAGTGTCTTCATAAGCTCAAAGAAATCTAATTTTGAAAGAAACAATGGATAATTGGTTGGCATGCCAAGCTAAGGAGTTTTGGGATTGGTGTTCAAAAGAGAGTTTATTATCCAACAACATATATTTTGATAAAGTGTTTAAAAATACTCCTCATGCATATGGACATGTGTTTTATAGCACATCATCGTAATTTTATGAAATTATCCTTCGTGCTATTCGATCAACTTGAATAGAAAGCATTTCATACCATTTATATAGATGCATATGTAGTCCTAATACTCTCCAGAAAGCATTTTGTTAGGAATTATGATCCAAAGAATTTCATCCCATCTATATAGACACATATGTAATCCTAATACTCTCCCCATGTAATTTCATTTTGTGAGGAATTATGATCCATCAAGAACCCAAAATGTCAAAATAAAAGGGATTAATGGAGTAGGACATGACGAGGTTAAAATGAATAATTGGAAGATCTAGAAGGAAAAAAAGAATTACATGGTTAAAAGGAATCCAAAATGTCAAAATAAAAGGGATCAATGGAGTAGGAAATGACGAGGTTAAAAGGAAAAATTGGAAGATCCGAAAGGAAAAAAAAATGGCAAAACACTTGTCAATGGAAACGATACCACTATAAAACAAAAATTATTTCCAACTAGATTATCTCACACCTTCTTGCTTAATTCATGGAAACTAGGTTGCATGGATAGACGATAGGTCCATTGTTTAGCTTCAAACATGAATAAACAATGGGTGATTATAAACATGCACCACTCAATAGCTTGGTGAGTTCACTTTTACATATTCTTATTTGGAAACTAAATGGAGCATTGAATATGTTGTTAAGAATCCAAATTTAAAAGAAAATACCTTGGTGAGTTCACTTTTATATATTCTTCTTTGAAAAATAAATGGAGCATCGAA
>ML804757.1:23856-69178 GCA_009831015.1 Picea engelmannii
ACCCCCTGGGTCATCGACATCAGATCTGCAAGCCTTCCAGGACTTCATATCCTCCTACCCAAAGACACACAAGGAAACTCCATCCTGATTCGTAAAACAATCGAGAGAAATCCCAACAGTTGTTGTGCATGCTCCCTCAACACGACCGCTATCCCTCAAATTGCATGAAAATGACTGATAGGGAAGTTCACAGGATTGTGTCCCTCCCCAAAATCCATGCACCACTGGTTGGAATCGAACTAGTAGAAACTGACCGAGGGAAAAATTTTGACGACCTTTTGTGGTAAGGGTTTCTTTGCTTTCTTATTCGAAAAAAAAGAAGAGAGATACCTGATTTTCTGAAGATGCCCATACTTGATGGGTTCTCGTGGAATGTATATCAATAAATGGACTCCAGATTTCAGTCCAGAAAATGATATTCCCTCAACAGTCCCTATGTGGGTAGGACTGCCATTCCTCCCACTTCACTGCTGGAATGTTGAAACCATAAGAAGAATCGACAAATCATTGGGAAAATATATCGATCGGGATGAATTAAGAGAGGTAATTCAAGATTGTGCCAGACTCTGTGTGGAGGTAGACTTGGAAAAAGGAATCCCAAAAGAAATACAACTAAACTTATATAATTGGTATTATATTGAACAAGTAGATTACGAGAAAATTCCCTTCAAATGGAAAGCATTCCATGAATACAAACACTTTGCAAAAAATTTCCCTCGGGTCAAGGAAACTCAGGATCATGACCTGAAGAAAGATTAGTATAAAAAACCAAAGAGGAAAAAAGCTATTGGAAAAAAACCCTCGAATCCTTCACAAGGACAGAGAGAAAAATCTCCAGGTCCGAGAGAATGACCTTCAAGATCTCCACACAAAGGGGAATCAAATCATAATTGGTATGCTGGACTACCAATAGAAGGTAACATGGAGGAACTTGGGGAAATCTAGGAAGAAAATGGAAAAAAGAGACAAGAAGAGACAGAGGAGGAGGTCAAAAAAGGTAAAGAAAAAAAAATCCTAATCACAAGTGGGGAATCCAGAACAAAATCTCCCCCAAATCTCCCCCCAGAGCTCCCATATTTTTCAAAATATGAAAGAAAAGATACTTACGATAGTGATACAGATCTAGAGGTCACCCCACAAACCATAACAAAAAAACCAAGAAGAAAATCTCATAGAAATAAAGGATAATCAGTTGCAGACAAAGAAAAAGAGCTAGGCATCCGAAAAACAATAGAGGAAGCATTAAAAAAAGAAGGAATATATAGGAAAAATAAGTCTGCCCAACACAAAAGAGCATCATCTCAGCCCTCTAAATGGGGGGCACCGAAATCCGTTGATAAATGATGAAAGTTGTCTCCTAGAACTATGGAGGATTAGGGAGCAAGGACACAAAAGAAGAAGTTACAAAACTAATACAATTATAAAAACCCTCAATCCTCCTACTCCAAGAGACAAAAATGAGGGACCCGGAAACCCTCCAAGATCTGAAAAAAATATGGAAAAAAGGTAAAGAAATTTGTTCTAGAGGAGCCTCTGGAAGAAAAGGTACATTCCAGAACGTGAAAGAATTCAAGCTAGAGGAGCAGGCACAGTACCAATTATGGTTGATGGTATCCTTAACCAGGAAAGCTACAAGTATGTTATACTCCATCATAAATGTTTATATGAAAAATAATTATCTGGAAAAAGTAGAATGTTGGCGATCCCTTCAGGATATGGCCACTGAAAACCCTCAAAACTTGATCATTGTCTGGGACTTCAACACCACAAGATGATTAAAAGAAAAACGAGGGGTAGATACCGCGAGAGATCAATTCAGGGAAAAAATGGACGATGCAATTTCGGATCTAGATCTCTTTGATATTCCACCTACTAAAGGTATGTGCACTTGGAACAACATAAGAGAAGGACCAGACCACATTGCGACTAGGCTAGATTGATTCTTAATAAGAAACACTTTCTTGGCCCTCGCAAACAGAGCTCGTTCTTTGAATCTTCCTTAGGCAGGATCAAATCATTGTCCTATCTCTCTAGCATTCGAACCACAAAAAAATTGGGCCCCCATTCCCTTCAGATTCAATCACCTTTGGATGGATCATTCAAAGTTCCTTTCCTCTATTTTTCAAATCTAGAATTAGTGGATTATAAGATCTCCAAATTATATATGGGAGAAGAATTTCAAGTTGGTGAAAGGATTCCTAAAAGAATGGGAAAAAACCTCCTCGAACCTGGCTCAGAACAAGGTCAAAGATACAAATATTCATTGCGAAAAAATACAAGAGGAAATGGAGACAAAAGAGGTTCAACAAAGCCATATAATGACTAAGAAAAAAATCCACAAAGAATAAATTCAAGTTCTAAATGGAGAATAAATCATATGGAGACTAAAATTTAGAAGGCTTTGGTTGAAAGCAGGGGACCAAAATACATCCCTCTTTCATAGTCATGAAAAATCCAGAATTTGGGCCAATCAAATCTATGAAATCAAAACACTGGGAGGGGAAATTATAAAGGATTTTTATCAAATAAAGAAGAAAACTACTAATCATATCCACAAGCTCTATACTTCAAATGGAAGAGAAGAGGATGACCTAGTTGATTCTCTTCTCAGGCACATTCCAGGTAAAATAATGGATGAAGACAATATAAATCTCAATAGATGAATATAAGAAGTTGAAATCCTAAAATCTATCAATCAATTCAACGAAGACAAATATCCGAGACTAGATGATGGCACATAATCAAGCTTCACCCTTCATTTATATAAAAGATGCTGGCACATAATCAACCATGACTTCATCACAATGATAAGATTTTCTCATAAATAAAAAAAATGGGAGGAGCCACCAATTCCTCCTTCCTAGTGCTTATTCCAAAATAAAATGGCACCTCTACTCTAGACAGATTTAGACCCATTTCTATATGTAATATGTTTTATAAAATCATGGCCATAATCATAGCTAAAGGGTTGAACACTTTTCTCAGATTACCAATCCTTCCTAACCAAGGAAGAGTTTTGGAAGACCAACAAATTTGGGACAACTTTGTTCTAGTACAAGAAGAAATATACTCCAACAACTCTCGAGGAGAATGAGGTATGGCAATAAAATTAGATATGGAAAATGGCTTTTATAGAGTAGAACATGATTTTATTTTTAAGTTTATGAAAAAAATTGGGTTCAATCAAGATTTTATTTCCTGGACGGAAACTTGCATTGCATCCCCTTGGATCAGTCCCCTCTTAAACAGATGACCAAATCCCTTATTTAAGGCCTCCAAAGGCTTAAGGCAGGGATGTCCACTCTCCCCTCTTATGTATGTGAGCATGGCAAAGACTCTTAATCGAACATTGGAGTGGGAAAGCATCAATGGCTCAATCCCAGGAATTAAAATAGCCCAGGGTAGCAAATGACTCAATCATTCACAATTTGTTGATGACACAATTCTCTTGAGTGGAGCTTCAAAATCCATGGCCAAAAGACTAAATCAATTTTTGGACACCTTTCTCTTAGTCTCAGGTGGGCTCCTCAATAAGACAAAATGTCAAATTTATGTATGGAATGTATCAGCTATTATCATAGTAGGGATCTCTCAAATCATGGGATTTGTGATATCATTGACCTGGAAATCTTTCAAATATCTTGGACTTCCTCTGTGCTTAAAATCACTCCCTGGTGAGTATTGGCAACTCTCTCTTCAAAAAGTCAGGGAAAAGATGGAATCTTGGGGATCAAGGTGGCTCAATCCAGTGGGGAGGGTGATCCTAATCAAATCACTATTATCTTCTATGCCCCTCTTTCAATTCTCTTCCCTCCTCTCCCAAAAGGGAATTCTGAAAGACATGGCCCAAATCATTCGCAAATTTCTGTGGCAAGGGGGAAAATCCAACTCCAAAAAATTTCCAGTTGTGAATTGGGACATAGTATCCCTGCCCAACAAAAGTGGGGGAATTGGAATTAGATATCCCGAAGCGGCCAACATAGCAATGGGATCCAAGCTTCTCTGGAGGATAGTAATGGGAAAAAAGGACTCGTGGAAAATGGCTATAATAAAAAAAATATAGGCTGGGAAGAAGAAAAAGATGCATGGATAACACGCATGATCCTCACCCTGGATCACAAATATGTAAAATAATTAGAGAAGTGATTCCCTTCTTCAAGGAGCACATTTCGTGGATTCCTAGAAATGGAAAATTGATCAGTCTTTGACAAGACCTGATACTGTGAGTGGACCTCACCTCCTGTGAGGCAGAACTTGGTGATCTGAAAAGATGGTTGATAGCCAAACAAAAAAGAACTATCTTTGAAATATCAACTTGGAATGAAAAGGGCAGTTGGAAGGAGTGGAACTTGTGTGGTGTTTCCTCTCACATTTCCAACCAAGCTCAAATTTTGTCCTCGTCCCTCAAAGGAGCAACTCCTATCCTCAAACATACTCCAGACATCCATGGTTGGGGAACAAATGGATACTTAGTAAAATATGGATACAACACACTCCTCTCCACTTTAAGGGTGTTCCAAAACTCAACAAAATGGAAAACAGTTTGGAGCCAAGACTCTCTCCCTAACATAAACATCTTTATTTGGTCCCTATCCCATGGAAAAATTCTAACAGGTGAAAATATAATGAAAAGAGGCTTTCATGGCTCTTTCAACTACCCCCTTTTCCAAAGTAGCCAAGATACCATTCAACACCTCTTCTGAGATTTTTCCCCTTCTCGAAAACCTTCTAGAACGTGGCCTTTGGAGATCTAACACAACAAATAAGATGGATCTCTCCTCTAAATCCTAGCTTGGGGAAGTGGGAAAAGTTCTATCAAGGATCCTTCTAGTAAAAAACAATCTTTAAGTGTATATGAAGGGCTCTTCCCAAGTTCATATGTTGGCAGATCTGGCTAGCAAGAAATAAAAAAATCTTCCATGGAAAAAAATCCCCTCCCCAAAGTGTTGTTGGCAAGGAAAAAATGCTTCTCTCAGAAATAATGAACATTAAATCTTTGAATATAAAAGATTTGTCCAAATGGAATACCCCAGAGAAGGACTCGATCACATGTTTTAACCTTCATTCTGGTAAGAATACACACTCAACGCAAAAATCATCCTCACAACTTCATACTCTTCATAATATAGATGATTGGATCCAAAAGCAACAAGCTCATACACTCTGTTTTGATGGCACTTCAAAGGAAAACCTAGGGGAGGAAGGTGAGGGGCGGGGTGTTCTCTACGATCTCGAAGGAAAAAGAATCTTTAATTACTATTGGAATCTTGGGAAAGACACCAATAACAAAGTAGAGGCTTATGCATTACTAAAAGGCCTTCAACTAGCAAAGACCCCCCAAATTCTCAATTTGAATGTCCTAGAAGACTCCAAGAATTTTATAAGGATGATGGTTCAGGGGACATACCCAAAAAAATTAATCCTAAAATGAATAATTGACCGAATACGAGTCGACTCTCACACCATCAAGCCAACATTCTTCCACATACTGAGAGAACATAAAAAGGAAACAAATAATCTGGCAAATGAATCCATTGGGAAACCGCCTAGAACTTTAGGCATGGAAGGAGTTGAATCATTATCCCCTTAACCTAATGCGTCACATGACCAGGAGCCAACGCGCAAAGGTTGGGGGTGGGGCTTATTGGGACTCTAGCGCACACATGGAAATGTGGACTGCGCACATGGACATGAGATTAGCAGAGGGAAGGTGGATCAAGCACGTGGAGAAGGTCAAGGACAATAGGAGAATGAGGAGTAGATGGGTGGCAAGTCCCACCAGTCATTGCGCATCAGCGGCTAACATCTTAGGTGATGGCTCCATCATGGTTTTTGGTGACTAGGCATTTCGTCCTTCTGCACTTGTGGGAACACAAGGAATGAAGGCTCTGGCATGGATGGACAATGTGTGTGGAAACCCAAATACGCAGGTAATGTGTCAAGGTGATGCCAGGTTCATATCCAAGCCTAGGAACATGGAGGTCTCAAGTACATCACACAAGGTAAATTCAATGACCTTTTTGTTTGGTAGGAACTCAACATTAATCTTAACATGGGAGAATTTGGGCCAGTACTCATCCTTGTAGGGGAAAAATAGTATTGTGGTTTTGGTAAGCCTATTTGGCTGCTCCTTAATGCTAGTCTCTCAGTTTTTCTCTCGTCGGATATTTTGGGCTCCACCTTGCTTTTCCCTAAATTACTCTTGTCCATGCCCTCTGCCTTGTTTACGCTCTGCCCATAACTTAACCCAGTGGCCTCAACTGCCTGTATGCATCCCCTTCTAAGGATTCAGGGATCCTCCTCGTTTGGTTTTGAATCATCTTACACCACGCACTCTGTTTCATCTTTGCTTTGCTGGGAAATTTTTCCAGTGGTTTCTGTGGATTCTAGACCTACCTATTCTCTCTCCTTTAAACATAATAACCAATTCGTTGTAGCCTTGCATCCCCCTTAGCAGATTCAACAACTCTTGGAGGATTAAAAGTGCTTCAACACTTGTAGATATGCAGGGTGGCAAGGGTCTGTTTGTTGATTCTGGTTAGCTGGATCCCGAGGAAGAATGCATGGGCTACCAAAGGACGAGAATATAGATGGGAGATCTTAGCTCCACTTTGATGTTTGAACTCAAAACTCTTTCTCAACATAGGAACCTAATAAAAAATCTTCAAGATGAAAGATATGCCCAGAGGAGCCAGATCGAGGAACAACCTAGTAGTATGGAGATAATGCAGTGCCATTTGGACCAGCTTGAATGAGCACAATATTAGCCAAGCAATCCAGAAAGAAACCAGGGAGCGTCAAAAAATGAAAATTCAGTCTCAGTAAACCAAATTACAGACCTCAACGAGCCCCACCGAGATGCAATTCGAGAGAAACAAAGTCATTAACAGTTCAAAATGGAACCAAGTAGTTGATTCCTCTTAAATTTCAGTTACCATGTTTTGTTTTTCGATATATATCAATAGATTCTTTTATCGATTATATCTTGTGAAATACAATCAACATAGTATAGCTAGGGAAGGAGGAGACTATGAAAATCAATTTTGTTCCAATACCTACATATGTCAAATTCTTTATATTTTGATGACCTCTAATGGCCCTTTTTTTTTGTAAATCAATGGAGCTATCCACACTTTTAATATAAATTTCCCAGTTTTTATAAAATAGAAAAAAGAATGCATCCATATCTAAAAGTAAAGTTTCATGAAAAATCAACTAAAAAGTGTCCTTCATGTTTGGTCTCTCTCGACCATTTGGTCTCTCCCCTTTGTCCTCAACCATTAACTCGTTTCTCCCCTTTGTCCTCAACCATTGATTCTCTATTAGAATCAATTGTCTTTTAAATATTTAATCAACAATTGCATTCATTATCATTCAATCCCCTGTGTTTAAATAGATTCATAACAATACAATATTCTTTTGAGATATGCTATTTTGAGAGTTATCCTTATTATAGAGGCTAGGACTTATGATAAATATTGTGAGTTGTTTTTTTTATTTAGATTTTGATTAATAACATATTCTTTTGAGATATGCTATTTTGAGAGTTATCCTTATTATTATTATAGAGTCTAGGCCTTATGATAAATGTTGTGAGTTGTTTTTTTTATTTAGATTTTGATTAATAACATGGTTTAGATTGTCTACTAAGGTCTCTTATACTTATGTATATTTATTTTTCATTATCACGAGTGCCTATTAGAGTCACTTACATTTATGTATAGTGTTCTTTTCTTCCCACCTTCACTATTATAGGGATCCTTCTTTTACTTATGTTAAGATTAGAGGAATTATATATATTCGATTGCTTTATTATTTTGAAGCAAAAGTGAAAATTTTCTTACACTAGTTGATTTCTTTGTAATCGTTCAAAAAATATGGAAGGGATTTGGTCATTATAAAGAAGGTTTGATTAGCCTCAAAAGTATAAACCTTTTGTGCATCACTATATAGTCTCTAGTGGAAATACTAAAGGGACCATGTGGAGATGAAATGGAAATTATCCTTTTAAGATACAAGAAGTACCAAAAGAATAGAAATCGTTGATGAGAAAAATCATTTTCTAAGTGTTCGAATCTTGAGAGGGGACCATCCGTTAAAGGTAGGTGACTATAATTAATTATGGGTATTTTGAATGATATTTTCTCATTAGTTAACATTAGTTTCGCCATAAAGTGTGATTAAAAAAACCTGACTATAATTAATTATGGGTATTTTGAATGATATTTTCTCATTAGTTAACATTAGTTTCGCCATAAAGTGTGATTAAAAAAACCTATCCTCTTCCACATAAGTTTCGATGAAAATAAATTGTGATATCATTTTTTGGAGAAATAGAATAACAATCTCACATAATAATTATATTTAGATTCAGAAGAATGTAAACCATGTAAACCATTTCGTATTAATTTTTTTCACATCTTTACAAAAACTCATAGAAACTCACAATATTATTTGTTGTTTGAGGTAGGTTTGCATTATATATGTTTATCATCAAGTTGTCAAACCAATCATTATTCATAAGGGAACTCAATCATAATGATTTTATTGTTAACCCTATTGTAAGGTACTATATGTAATATAATCATATGGTCTTTACTCAGTGAACAAGTGACATAGCACATGCATTGTGGGATATTAAAGAATATCCCTAATTTCACTAGATATTGATAAATGAGTCCCAAAATTCTTTTGTTGAACCCCCCTCCCAATATATAATTCCAATAAAAGAAACCCCTATTTTTACTAGGTACCTCTTTTTATACTCCCTAATACTTATAAACCACTTGAGACCCTACATCTCCACACAATACCTACAATAGATTGACTTGATTTTTCACAATTTAAAAATCCCTTTTATGAATGAACGAGATAAGGTATTGGTCAACAAGGTGAATCCCCCGTGAATATAATATGAAGAAACATGAATATTCAACATATATCAATGGAACAACAACACCATACCTTTATTCAAAGAAAACAATGTTCACTTTCCTCTTCGAGAGGGAAACCTATAGAAGAGCAGAGCTCTATTACAATAATTATCAAGTAATATAATATGAAGAAACAAGAAACAAGAATATTCATTAGATATCAATGGAACAAACTTGCCTCTTCTAGAGTGCAACCTCTAGCAGAGTAGAGCTCTATTACAATAATTCTCAAGAAAAACTTTCTCATGCCTCCTCCTCTTATTTATACTAATTCTATCTTCTAAAGAACATTTTCTTCTAAAAAAATTTTTAGAGAAATATATTTTTAGAAGTAGAAGCTTCTATTATATCTTCTTATATTAACTTGTTCACATTTAATAAATAAGTCTTACTAAATAATGTTGACCTTTATTACACCTAAAATATATTTAGATCTTATTAACTAATGTCAACCTTTATTACATTGAAAATAAAACTTTACATTATTTATTGTTTGATGCAAGTTTGCATTATAAAAACATCATCAAGTTATCTAACCAATCATTATTGTTGAAGTAAGAGTGATGTTATTGTTAACCCTGTAATCTTATAAAGGTGCTTGTAGCATTGAGGACAACAACTAGGCTATGTAACCTCACACATTTCAATGTTTATGCAATATACTACAATATTCAATGTTTATGTAATGTACTACACTATAATGTAACATAATTGAATCTGACTCATGATGCCAAATAAAATAGAGAGAGTATTAGTTCATTGCTAAAAAAAAATTAAAAATGAATTATATATTTTTAATGCAAAACATAGAATATAAGAGTGATAACCATATCAATTTACTTAGAGTAGCTAGAAATTATGCAATCTAATTCATAGAGTGTATAGAGGGTGAAAGGAAAGAAAGAGAATAATAACTTCATATGATTTTTTTTAAATTATTAATAATTCAAAATGATAGTCAATGAAGAAAGCAATGGGAAATCTTAAAAAAATTGAATGATATATGCGGCCGCCGAAACCAAGAAAAAACTTACAGATCTGTGTCCTTTGTCGCTTTCAATTCAATGATAGCTAGAAATTGTGCAATCTAATTCATAGAGTGTATAGAGGGTGAAAGGAAAGAAAAAGAATAATAACTTCATATGAATTTTTTTAAATTATTAATAATTCAAAATGATATTCAATGAAGAAAGCAATGGGAAATCTTAAAAAAATTGAATGATATATGCTGCCGCCGAAACCAAGAAAAAACTTACAGATCTGTGTCCTTTGTAGCTTTCAATTCAATGAGAGAATGATTAAGAACATGAAGGAAGTCACTAAAAGAAATCAGAGATCAACGAAGAAGTCCGAGGTTGGAAGAACAATAATTTTGTATCACGTGGAGCGCCGATTGAAACCTTGGCATTTGTCCTAGCAAATATCTCCACCTGCTGCAAAGATAAACAGGATTAAAGCGAAGTGAGTACATGGTAGCAGACCAACGTATCGTTCTACTCAATGTTCCGTGCGATTTCGAATGACGTGTACTACTTTTCATTATTGCCCCTCACATATATATGCTGTCGTGGTTGACACTGTGAAGCCAAGTGGGGACGAAAGTCTGTTTCTATTTGTTCAACGATAATGGAAAATATCTTCAAATTTTATCATCTGGTTGACAGTATCTGGACATATATAGTATCGTGGTTGACACGACAATAAGCATATCTTCAAATTGTATCATCTCGTTGATACTATCTGGATATATATGGTATCGTGGTTGACACTATCTGGACATATATATGATATGTATCATCTGGTTTACACGGCAATGGCAGCTATCTTCAAATTGTATCATCTGGTTGATACTATCAGAACATATATAGTATCGTGGCTTACACGGCAAAGCCAAGCAGTGACAATTGAAATTTTATCAGTAGCTAATTGAATTTTGTCTCGTCTGGGAAGCCAAACATTGGTAAGCATGTTTACGCATATCTTGGAATGTGGTAAACCAATATATCTAATGCAGATCCGGAAAACAAACCAATTAGTTTTATTGGTTGTAAGATAGGCAACGTATCTGAAACTGTATCTGATTTGATGGTAAAGCCAATTGGTTTTTATATTCATATTTTTAGCATATCCTAATCTTGTTTAATCATGGCCGTCATTATATTTTATATCTCATTATAAAAAAATCTGATTATAAAAGAAGAAAATGTAGTCGCATATCCTAATTTTGTTTAATTATGGTAGTCATTATATTTTATTAGAAAAGAAGAAAATATAATAGATCTTGAGGTTTTTCTTGACGGGTGATAATTCTATCAAAATACTATAAAATCAATTAAGAGACTCTTTTAGGAATGAGGAATGTGACAACTTAGCATGACTTACTTATTATTTAGGTTATGATGTTTATGATTTGGAGATTGCCAAGATTCATAGAAACATGAAACTAAATTAAATTACTCATGAAGACCACCAAGTATGTTACTTTTATTGAGGATATTTATTGTTCATTTTATCCCTCAAACCATGAGAAAATTCATGAAAGAGTGAGATGTTGAAGGATAATCCCTAATGCATAAGTTTGATGATAATAAATATTATGTTACGTTCTCCCAAGGTTTCTTAAGAATCCCACCTAGATTAAAAAATGTTGTTCCTAGCATTAATTCTACAAAGGATATGTCTCCTTGATCTTGGGCTTGGGCTGAGGTAGGGGGAAAGAGAACTATGGAACACTCTTAAAATATTTGAAAAACATCATCTCACTCGTGTCACTGTTGCTAGAAACAAGAAAAAGAAAGTGAAAGAGTGTCATAAATAAATATGCTTGGAATTTGTAAAAGGGGAATGATCGTCTTAGAGAAATAATGTTTGATGATTTGATTATACTATAAATTTTGAATGAACATAATCACAATTTCTCATTATTGTAATCCCAATTTTAGGTTTTGTAATGTGGAGAAGGTTTATTTTGGGCAAACTTAATCAAGAACATCCAAGTTAGAAAATTTCACTAAGCTTAATAGAATTTTTAATCTCAAACATAATCATTAAACAATTTTATGTGAAACTAATAAAAACTATCTATTATCTTTATGATGAGCTTGACCAAACATGTACAAGAATGGTGGATTGTTGATAGATTTACATTCAATTCTTAGTTATGTGTTTTTCTCCCAATATCTATTGAATGAGGTGGGATGGCATGAATTACATACTAAATGGTTGAAAGACCAAGGTGAATGTGATGAGATAATAATCATATTAGATATCATAGCTATAACCATGTGATGTATTTTAATAAGTAAACGAATAACATTATGAATGCAATAAAATAATTATTATAACATGTTTGATGCTATTAGTGAGATGAAATATGTGAATATGAAAAAAAAAAAAGATGCCTTGATTTCCTTTAGTTTTCTCAATCTCTATTGTTCAGTCTTCAATATCAAATCATTTGTAATTTATCTTACTAATAAGCTTTCAATGTCATTACAATTTACATCCAAGACCTATGACTAATTGTTTTTTTTTCTTTAGAGAGCCAAGAGTGGAGTAAAGATAACAAAGAAAATGACATTATGGTGAGTGTCATAAGTAAGTATAACAATGGAATATTATGGCAAGTGCGGAATTTAAAAAAAATGATGTATACAAACTAAATGAGATGTCAATTCTCATATTTCCAAGAATCAACAATGCTCATAACACATGAATTGAAGCAAGAATTCACAAAAACAAGGTGTATGAGATTTTTTGGGAAGCTTTTATTAAGTGGCACATAAATAGTGCATACACCAATAAAGTTTTTAAATATTTATCTAGGTGTGAACTATGCCATGGGTTTAATGCATGGAAGAGTAGAAGGGTACACCCTATAATAGATAAGAGCTAGCTAGAATAGAGATGATTTTAGTATTTAGATGCCAAAGGAAAACATTGCTTGATGAACCAATGTTTATTAACCAATCTATCACTAAAAATAAGGACATTGATGAATTATTGAAAATATTACCCTTCTTTTGTTATTTTATGCTATCTTTTTTCTTTTAATAAGTGATTTGAAACATTTACAATTTTTTTAAAGAATGTTTTTTTAATTATCTTCTATAATAAATTTGAACCGCTGACCGGACTAGGAAGAGTTCAATTGGAAAACCTATGAAACTTGTTGTAGTTTATTACCACTTAAATCTGTCATTTGCATATCTCTTACTTGTTCCATGTGTCTATCATTTCTATATCTCTTACTTGATCCATGTGTCTCTTCGAATATCTATCCAATTTGCACGCTCAGTTTCATCGTTTCAAATGCATCTCACAAACGAGTTGTTCATTTGATATGTTTTCCACTTGTTGATGTATTTCTTGATAATCCCTCTCTACACTGCGCCAACAGATTAAGGAATATAAAAAATTTGAAAACACATGTTCAATCATTGGAGCACGATGATTTATTTCTTAGTTTCTCCATCTTAATTTGAATTTAGGCCACATCGGGCTATAGAATAGTACCTTTCTTTACAGGGAAACGATGTTGGCATGCAACAATGACGAAGAATTATCCAGTCATTTATTTCCGTGTAATAAAGTAGTTGTGGGGTGTAGGGCGGGAAGATAGTGTCAGGGCTTTGGTGAAGGATGACAAAGATGCTTACATAGGAACAATAGCATAATGTCGAAAAAATAATCATGTGTGCAAAATAATTACGAACGCATAAAACATACATATTAATGGAGAAATTATAAAACATAGAAATCAACAATCACAAAAAAATAACACAACGATTTTACATGGTAAAACTTTATATAGGGAAACATACACGAGAAAATGATATTTGATATATTTATTGTTCAAGGGAGATATTACATCAACTAGATAGTCTTATCACTTACACTTTCACGCTCTTTCTTCTGTGAGCATACATGGATTTATAGCAGCTCTTCATAGTTTATTAAACTAATTACATTAATGTGGATCTAAAAAATGGGTGATTTGTTTCAACAAGAAATTGATTTATAATAACCACTAAATTTACTAAAACCCAAAAAATTGTGGAAAATGGTTGGCATATCTCAACAATCTCCACCTTGAAAACATTTTACCTTAATATCATTGTCCAATTTTGTTCATTACTTATGCTGCAAGCCAAGAGAATCCAAAGACCACTACAACTTCTCTAATAACACTGGTTTTGTGAACGCATCTGTACGATTTGATAGAAAAATGATTTTCTTAGGTATCAATCCACCTCTAACATGTTTTCCAAGATAATGCTTTGAGACATATGTTAAGGTAGATATCCTTCTATCCAAAATACTTACAAAATCTAACTTACAATTATCACAGATTAACTCACTGTAACCATTATAGGTTACAGTTGTGCCTCTAAAACTCTAAAGAACCCATTTTAGTACTCCACCTGAATTTTCCTTGTGTTTGATAACATCAACATAATGTGAAATATTTGGTCTTAACCATTTCATCCCATCCAACAAAACTCCTACTGTAATGGAACATAATAAACAAGACAAAATATTTTCCTCTATATAAACACGACCTAAACTTGAAGAAAACTTATCATGGAAAGAAACATTGATATTAGCACGTTTCACAATGTTCATACTAAACTTCATTAGTATCAATTTATGTTGTGTTAACCACAACTTACCATGTATTTCGTCTCTGTTTACTTCTGTGATCAAAATTTGTTTGGCTGCTCCTTGACCCTTCATCTGAAACACCATGCCCAACTAAGCCTTTATCTTACTGATATCAACCATGCTTCAGCTTGCAGTGAGCATATCATTAGTAAATAACATGAGGATAGTGAATGCACTATTAACATTATAGTCATACTTACCCATTCAAAATTTTTGGCTCACGATTAAGGATTCAACACTCTCGTACAGTTGCCTAGGTACGAATAGGACATACAATGAATCCTCTAGCATGCAAACAAATATTTTGTTGCAACATTGAACAAACCCTTCTGGTTGTTCCATACACACTATATTTCTGTTAATGACGATCTTGTGGGAAGTAGGATCCCACACATTACATCCCTTTTCTCCATCATCATAACTAACAGAGATATAAAACAAGCAGAAAATCAGAAATAAAGATCTTAAGTTTGGAAGAAACATACAATTATGCAACTCTTTCTTGCTCATATGACCTTGTTGCTTCTTCCATAAACAAGAAGATAAATCTATCACCTCAGATGCCACTTCCGTACTACCTTCCAGCTTATAAATTTTATCAAACCTTGTTTCCTTCATCACTATTAAACTTCCTTTTGACACTTTGAGTGCTCCACCTTGACTTGTATACTTATACCCACCAGAATCCAAAACCCCTAATGAAATCAAATTTAAATTAAGCTTAGGTACATATCTAACATCAATTATTTATCTAACAATACCATCGAACATCCTGATTCTAATACTGCCAACCCCAACAATTTTACAGGGAAAACTTTTTCCCTTAAACATTGCACTCTCATCAACAGATTGGTAAGAAATGAGCGAGTTTCTATGTCACCACATGTGGTGGGAGGCACCAGAATCTAACTTTCATTCTTCCAGATATCGTAAGCTACTAGAAAGAGATAAAACTTTATGAATCACACCTGTATTGGTTGCAGATAAATTTTCTTCTTTCGTAGAGTTCTCCTTGGATTCTTTTATTTTCTAGTAGTCTTTCTTGAGATGCATTCTTTTTCCATAGTACCAACATTTTACTCTACCCTTTCTTCCCCTTGACTTAGATCGTGAATAACTTCTCTAATCTTCTCTTTTTCTTTAGGTCGACCTCTAACCATCATCGTATCTGAAGTTGAGGTTTATTGACTAGATTTTCTCCTCATTTCCTAAGCCAACAAAGCTTCCACAATAGAGTCATAATCTAAAACATTTGTTGAGCTAAAGCTAATAGAGGTGACTAGATTATCCCAAGACTCAGACAATGAGTACAATATTGTAATATTCTTATCTTCATCTTTGAATTTAACTTCCATACTAGTCAATTGAACTATAAGGATATTAAATTTATTTAAATGGTTAGCATCTCTCGTACCTTATTTCATTCACAAATTGTATAATTTCTTCTTCAAGAAAATTATGCTCGTCAGGGACTTGGTCATATACAGATTTTCCAACTTTATCCATAAGCCTATTGTTGTATCCTCTCCTACGATATTAAACAAAAATTCATCTCCGAGACATAGACAAATGGTATTGAGTGCTTTTGCATCTAGTTCTTCTCATTCCTCATTCATCATGCTTTTCATTTTCTTTATTCTGCGTGCTAGCGCTTTTTGCAACCCTTGTTGCACTAGAAGATCGTGGATCTTGAGCTTCCACCACTCAAAGTTGGTTTTTCCATTGAAAATTTCCACTTCAAACTTTGAGCTTTGAACCTTAGCCATTAGCCCAAATTGCCCAATGCCCAAAATCACTACTTATAAACAGAGTTAATTGATATGGAGAAAAAATATAATTTAAGATTGAACCTTAAAAATTAATTAATTCAAAAAAGGTTCAAAGTTCAAATATTTATTATATATTCTTAAGACCCTTTTCCTAAGAAAAAAGAGTTCACCTCTCGAATAAACATTATCATAAAATCCTCACATCATTAAAAAAAAAAATGATTCTTTACATTTTAATAACCCTTTATTAGTCCCTGTCATAGGCATAGAGGGACTATAGCGATCGATAAATCGTTGACCTCCTATTAGATTTTGCATTGACCATCAATATTTCCATATTATCTATTGTTGGAACAAGGGAAGTAAAAACATCAATTTTTATATAATAGAAAGTACCATGTTTGTCAAGATCTCATTGGACAAGGGATTCGATGTCTTATTGTCAGCTTCACTATTTCCAACGATATATCTCTTGGCATATCCAAAGTATTTGATCGTATATAGTCTTTTTGAATCATATATTTTATTATGCATTGGACGAAGTTGGATTAATGATAGCATTAGTTCGAATGTTTCCTTTATCATTTTCTACTAGGTAGAATACATTCTCTACCATATTACTATGTGTGATTTTTGCTTTATTGTTGCATGATTCGAGACTACATTTTTTCTTAAATGATTGCACAGGGCCACGCCCTTCGACGATCCTGACAGTCTTAAGTGTTTACCTAATAGCTCTAGTAGTCTTAAATGTTTATTGTACAGATGCATTACAATACAATTTCATTCATGGTCGACATCACGACTTCAGTGGTCGATGCTTGTTTGTTGCTTCCTTCCATGATTATTGTTCTTGTTTGATTCAACTTTGGAAAGTCGAGGCCCTGCAGTTGCAGTTTGACCTCTTCGTGGTTGTTCACTGGTTTCTTGTTCTTCAAATTTGCAAGCTCTTGGACCTGTTGTTGCGGTTTCCAGTTTATAATAGAAATTACCATGTTTGTCAAGATCTGATTGGACAATGGATTGGAGGTCTTATTGTCGGCTTTGATATTCCCAATGTTATATATCTTGTCATATCTAAAGTATTTGACTGTATATGGTATTTTTGAATCATATATTTTATTATGCATTGGTCGAAGTTGGATTAATGCTAGCATTAGTTCGAATGTTTCCTTTCTCATTTTCTACTAGGTAGATTACATTCTCTACCATATTACTATGTGTGATTTTTTCTTTATTGTTCTGTGATTCGAGACTGCATTTTTTATTAAATGATTGCACAAAGCCACGCCCTTCGACGGTCCTGATAGTCTTAAGTGTTTACCTAATATCTCTTGCAGTCTTAAATGTTTATTGTACAGATGTGTTGCAATACAATTTCGTTCATGGTCGGCATCGCTGCTTGAGTGGTCGATGCTTGTTTGTTGCTTCCTTCCATGATTCTTTTTCTTCTTTGATTCAACTTTGGAAAGTTGAGGTCCTGCAGTTGCAATTTGACCTCTTCGTGGTTGTTCACTAGTTTGTTGTTATTCAAATTTGCAAGCTCTTGGAGCTATTGTTGCGGTTTCCAGTTTATAATAGAAATTACCATGTTTGTCAAGATCTGATTGGAAAATAGATTGGAGGTCTTATTGTCGACTTTGATATTCCCAATGTTATATATCTTGGCATATCCAAAGTATTTGATTGTATATGGTATTTTTGAATCATATATTTTATTATGCATTGGTCGAAGGTGGATTAATGCTAGAATTAGTTCGAATGTTTCCTTGCATTTTCTACTGGGTAGAATACATTCTCTACCATATTACTATGTGTGATTTTTTCTTTATTGTTGCGTGATTTGAGACTGCATTTTTCTTAAATGCTTGCACATGACCACGCCCTTTGATAGTCCTAACAATATTAAGTGTTTACCTAACAATGTTGGCAATCTTAAATGTTTATTGTACATATGTGTTTCAATACAGTTTCATTCATGGTCGACATCACTGCTTCAATTGTTGGTGCTTGTTTGCTTCTTGCTTCCATGATTATTGTTCTTGTTTGATTCAACTTTGTAAAGTTGAGGTCCTGCAGTTTCAGTTCGACCTCTTCGTGGTTTTTCACTGGTTTGTTGTTCTTCAACTTTGCAAGTTGTTGGACCTGTTGTTGCGGTTTCCAGTTTATAATAGAAAGTACCATGGTTTTCAAGATCTGATTGGCTAACAACTTGGAGGTCTTATTGTCGGATTCACTATTCTCAATGTTATATATCTTGGCATATCCAAAGTATTTGATCGTATATGGTCTTTTTGAATCAGATATTTTATTATGCATTGGTCGAAGGTGGATTAATTCTGGCATTAGTTCGAAAGTTTCCTTTAGCATTTTTTGCTAGGTAGAATACATTATCTACCATATTACTATATTTGATTTTTTCTTTATTGTTATGTGCTTCGAGAGAACAAGCCTGCCACGCTACATTTTTTCTTAAATGCTTGCACAGGGCTACGCCCTTCGAGGGTCCTGATAGTCTTAAGTGTTTACCTAACAACTTTGGCAGTCTTAAATGTTTATTGTACATATGCATTTCAATATAGTTTTGTTCATGGACAACATCACTTCTTTGGTGGTTGATGCTTGTTCATTGCTTTGTTCCACAATTCTTGTTCTTGTTTGATTCAACTTTGCAAAGTTGAGGTCCTGCACTTGCAGTTCGACCTCTTTGTGGTTCTTCACTGGTTTGTTGTTCTTCAACTTTGGAAGTTGTTGGACTTGTTTTTGTAGTTTCTAGTTTTTGGGGCTGAGCTGTTCTCATCCCTCATTGACAGGTAAGTTTCCCTATTGTTGCTATTTTTAAATGGTTGGAGTCCCTGCCTCCAAATTCTGTTGCAGACCATCTTTGTCTGTGCTCTTAATTTATGTTCCTGGAAATCATGTGTCTTCATATTCCCAGCTTCTACGTCCATAGCTTTTCCAAAAATTGCAATGCAGAGGGGTTTACGAAAACTAGTTCAGAGCTATCAGAAGAGGGAACCATCCAGCGGGGTGTAGACACGAGGAATTCTTTTATTCCGTGGGTCGAAAAACTACGTCCACCTATTCTCTTTCTGCTGAGTAAAGTTATGGTGTTATTTATTTGTATTGTTTCTTCTGTTTGGTTCAGTTTCCAGTGTGGGATTGAATTTGAGAAGAAGAAGGTTGAAAGATACATACGGGGATTGGTACCGAGTTTCGCGCTTGTAGTTTTCCTATTTTGCTTTACTTTTTTTTTCTACCTTTTATTTTTTCCCCCTCCTTTTCTTTGTTTTCATACAAACTGAAAGTATGTACCAAACAGCTTCAAAATCACAATTCAAGAGATGAAATAAGTAATATATGTTGATTCGTATGAAATAGATACATATTCCATTATACATGACAACATTGACGTGGTTTTTCATAGCAATGGATTTTTTAGATTGGATGCATTCTCGTATACTGTTGGGGATTGCCTTTTCGATACATTCCAGGTTCTACTGCATTTCTGGTATTCGTTGAGTGCGATGTGCAATGGATTGATATATTATTTCTTGATTTGTTTTAAAAATGGGGATGTTGAGCCTTTGGAGTCCTATGAATACAAACCGAAATATAATTTTGTTCGGTAGTTGCATGGAATACATGATGTCGCTATGTATTTTTCAAAGACGTGGTTGTTTGCATCTCCAGTTCTACTTGCACATGAGAGGGGACTTTGGGGACATACATTTTGTATATGGTAGCTGTCTAACTGGCTCAATATATCAGTTGGAATATGGTCATTGACAAGAAAAACAAGATATCTACTATTCAACAAAACTGCATCTGACAATCCATATTGCATCTTGTTCCATGATGCCAATGTCATTAGTGGTCATTATGAACCACTACTGTATAAAAAAATGTCCATATAAAATGTTGAAGGGCCTCATATTTACTTGTCCGTCATTTGCAAAGACGTTGAATCACAATGGAAACGGATTTTTCATCGCATAGATTTCCATGGTTTACAGCTGGCAACAAATGTTGTGTCTAGTTGTGGAGATAGTTTGTTCAATGCAATTTGTTGTTTGGGGGTAGAAGAGTTCGATGAGGAGTCACTATGGATTTAAACTATACAATCATTTTTCAATGGAATTATAGGCAGCAACCAACAGGATTTTAGGTGCTTGCATCAACACCTTTGGCCATATCTCCTAGAAAATATGATGACAGTTGGAAGTTGGCAGGAATACCTTGTGAACATGGTACTTCCATATGAAAAAGGGAACGTGGAGGGTTGCAGATTCTATTTGTAATGGTTGTCTATGATATTCAGAGTAAATATCTAGGTCTGGTGGGCCTTGCCAGATGGCACTGTCCATTCTTGGTTTATTGATTCAAATAATGATCGAAAAATTGACATCCTCTCACTGAAAATAGATACAACAGATATCCATTATGAACCTTTTCTTGGACATATCGATGGTTCAGGGTTGAATTTCCATGCCACCCAAATGACATCGAATCTGCATACGCGTCAAATGATTTTTAATGAGAATGAGACTCCTCCCGATTGCGATATTGTCACACAGGGCTTGAACAAAAAACCATGTATGAAATTCATCAGAGTTGTGATGAAGCCATACAAGGTTTAAACAGAAAACGTAGAGTAAGTTATCACAACTTGAAAAAAATTATGCGTCAAATTTGTCCCAGTTGTGATAAGGCCATAGAGGCCTTAAACAAAACACATAGACCAGTTTATGAGAACCTGAGTCAGAGTGAAATTCATCCCAGTTACCATCATCTCATCGTGCCATTGGGAAAGAAACATAAAGTTACCATAACTTGAAAAAGGTCATGCGCGAGAGAAAAAAATATATTTCTATGCTTCCTTTTAGAGAGAAACTCACATATCACAATATAAAGAAATTTGTTCGCGCATAACAGAGTAGAAACATGTATGGTCGCATATCCCAGAATGGTCATGCAACTGTGGCAGTTCGTGGTGTAGAAGAAACACCATGAAGTGCTACCAATGAAAACGAGGAAACAATTTCTACCCATACTTCCCTGCGAAAGAAAAATGCAAGAAAAACGTACATGAAACAAATTAAAGACACTCCTTCTATTGCATGTGCAATTTGTGAACAATTGAGTTTTTCAAAAAACACTAAGTCTTTCATGCATGATTTGCAAGGAGAATACCTTCGCTTGACAATGCACGAGAAACCATTTTCCAGTGGCAAAGTTTGTCTTCCATGCAAATGGTCATTTGAAAATGGAAAACTACCACAGTTTGCAATGCCTAGGCAAATAATATGTAATACACCACTACCAGATGTAAGTGCACTTACAGAACCTAAGGAGAGACTTGTGTCTCTTCAAATTGCATTTTCTCAAATCAGATCTTGGGGCTATAAACGACCCTAGATGGTCTTAACATGATCAATTATTAATGTGTCTGTTCAGCTAGATGTTGTGCAAAAAGCGTTGCCACAATTCATTAACAATACAATGACAAGTGTTGTGGCTCTCAAAAGACGCTTGTGATAAAAAAATGCCTATCAGACAGGCAAAGTGTGTGTGCATGCTGTTATGAAATAATTAAAGGAATTATGTTGCAGGGCCCTGTACAAAGCATAAAACATTTTTATAAATGGAAAGTGGGATAGTGTTCTTACAGAAGAGGATGGAAACTCTACAGACACTCTTGAAAATACTAGTGAATTTGATACAAGTGATGAATAGGAGAATGAAACACCTATTGAAAAATTGGTGCATGGATTCACTGATTTAGAGTGCATTCGTGACTTGCAAGACTAAATTGTCGAAATTTCACCTGCCAAGGGGCAGCGTCCACTTGGAATATTTAAGGACAAGTTCACTGAGGAAATGAACTTTCCAACACTCTTCTATGGAGATCCATGTGCCACTGATATTATATAATGATTCAGTTATCATAAAATAGTCCGATGGGAGTTGCTACATTCAAGCGATTACTTCTCCTATCACATAACACATTTTTTTTTCAAAACAATACACATAATAATAGAGCAAGTTATGTCCTGCATGTGGGTCCGAATAAGAAAAGTCCAGTTACAAGGAAGAAAGTTGTTGGCCAAGGATGTGAAGTACAAAGTAAACCTAGAAAAAATTATGAAATCTAATATTGGATACATAGATTTCAAGAACATTCACACCTCTCCTAACTCTTTGGAACAAAATAAAAAAAATATGTTTTCAATGATCCGACAATTGGGCCTGCCAACATTTTTCATGACATTTACAAGTATAGAGTATTGTTGGGATCCATTGGTGGCTTTCGTATCTGACCTGCATAGAAATAGGAAATGTAAAAAAGAAACCGATACACTGGAAAATAATGACATTGACTACCTCATAAGAAAAGACCCAGTGACATGTACTTGCTACTATAAACATAGAATAAATTTTTTGAGACAATTGATATGCCATAATGAAACATTTCTCATAAAAATATCCGACTACTTTTTTGTGACTAAATTCCATAATAGGGGAAATGAACATGATCACACACTGTTGTGGATAGAGGGTGCACCAGTCTATGGAGCTGATAACAATTCGGAGATCGAACAATTTGTGGATAAATACATAACATGAAATACAAATTATTTGGATCTAGAACTTGTCAAAGTCCATAGACATTACCATACAAGAAGTTGTAGAAAATGAAAAAACTCGCATTGCAGATACAACTTTCCTGTGCCACCAATGAGAGCTACAAGAATCATAGGGCCACTTAGTTTAAAGGAAAATGTTGTTTTTTAGAAATCTAAATCCTTGTTCGCATTTATAGAACAAGGAGAATTTGACGATATGATGAGCTTTGATGCCTTCTTGACAGGGGTAAATCTATCAGAAGATGAGTACATCCAAGACAAACAATGTACTCTTAGGAAACCAACAATTTTCCTTAAACGAAAAACTTTCCCATATTTGGAACAACAATTTCTACAAGGATATGCTAGTTACATGGAAAGAAAATATAGATGAGCAGTACGTTCTCAATGCATATACTACAACATCATATTGTACCTCGTATATGACAAAGATTGAGAAATCTATGACAAGTGCATTCAGAAGAATATGCAAAGAACATGAAAGAAGTCATATTGATGCCATACAAATGATATGTACACTTGGAAATACATTGATTAATCTTCAACAAATGTCTACTCATCAAGTAGTTCACATTGCACTTTCCCTACCCCTCACTTGTAGTTCGAGAAAATCTGTCTTCATAAACACATCTCCACTTGAAAAACGCACATTTGTGCTTAAACCACCGATTTTTCTACAACAAGAGCCTGACAATTCAGAAGACATGATATGTCGCTCTATTATTGACTATTACCTCCAACGTCCATCTCCTATTAAGCATATCTTCTTAGCAGAATTCGTGTTGCATTACAAAAAAAACGGTGCACCTATATCAAAAAGAAAGAAACCCTCTGTGATATGGTTTGTCAAATACAATAAAAATTATGAGTATGAAAACTATTGTAGATAAAAAATGTTGTTGTACGTTCTGTTAAATGAAAATGAAGAGACATTAAAACATAATTTCTCTACATGGGAGGCTGCGTATGAGACTATAGTGCACATCAATGAAGCTAGTATTATCTACAATGTTAATCCAACATGGAGTGATCTAGAAGTTTCATTTAATTACCTAGAAAACCCTAGTGATCATGATGAGACATTCACAAACTGAAAAACAACCATACCTCCTTCCGAGTCCTATGACTTACAAGCGGATTTTCCTTGTCCTCCAGTAGGTGGAAATGAAAAACATATCAATCTTGGTTTTCAAGTGATAAAACATCCTTTCCTAATTGAAAATAATGAATACCACAGAATAAGACGTCTTTTGAATCACGAACAACAAACAATTATAAAGGATTTCTCTTAAAAAATGCTTGAACATGGACAGTCTTGTGCACTTGTTCCTTACAGGTGGAGCAGGAACATGCAAGACATTCACAACGAAAGCACTATTCCAAATGCTTATTCAAATCTATGATTCAAACAATTCCTCTGATCCTATGAAACCAAAGGGCCTAATAGTTTCATACACATGAAAATATGCATATAATGTTGATGTAACAACAGTCCACTCTGCATTTTCAATGCCTTTTAACAAGTCACAGTTTCTTCCACTTAGCAAGGAAATTTTGGATACTTTATCTAAGCTTTATGAGGAACTCCAGCTTGTCTTTATAGATGAAGCATCTTTGATTTGGATTTGGTTCTTTTATTCTATTGACAACCGACTAAGAAGCATAAAACATATGCAGATGAAATACTTTGGAAACATTGACATGATATTCTCTATGGATCTTTACCAGGCACAACCCATCCAATATTCTTTGATATTTGAAAAACCTACCATTAACGTGGAAACAGTCACTCATGACTTCTGGAGAAACAATATTAAATGCTTTGAGTTTCATACTACAATGTTCCAGATAGATGAAACATTCATTGCAATTCTGAATAGAATGCACACAAACAACCAAACATATGATGACTTAACCTATATCAATTGAAGGTGCTTACGACCTGCCCCAACACACCCAATGTTCAATTACCTATTCTACAAAAATAAGGATGTTGCAATGCATAACAACCACATGCTATCGCTCATGCCTGACAATGATATCATCATCAATTCAATTGATCTGGAAGAAGACAACCATGGAAATGTGCCATGTGATGAACATTCAGTCACTTTACCTTTGCAACTTGTCCTCAAATTAGAAATGTTGGTTGAAATATATGCATGTAACTATGATTCATAGGATGGCTTGGTCAATGGTGCAGATGGAATACTCAAAGGCTATATGAAGACAAATGAACTCAATGTCCTTTGGATTAAGTTCCATGAACCGCATATAGGCAAGCGACAAGCAAGAAAGTTGTCTTATCTATATAATTCAAACACTAGAAGTGATTGGACACCTATTTTGTGAATATCGAAGCCAGTATCGACATCAACAATGACAGGTCGATTGAATATTCAATAATAGTTTCCGATTAAACTTGCATGTGCACGTAAAGTCCACAGATCACAATGACTAACACTTGATAATGTTGCATTTCAACCTGCTGGAATTCGGATACATGGACTTGTATACACACCATTGTCCCATGTCAAAAGCATAGACTCCTTGTATTTACTAAGTTCTCTTACAAAAGATAACTTCAAAGTGAAACAACTAGTTGATATTGAAATGAAACGACTCAATACCACCGCAAAATGACAAATGGACTATGATTACCAATCCATACAAACAAATTCATCTATATCAATTCTCTCACTGAAAACACGCAACTTAAATGCACACATGGATGATCTACTGAATGACTATGATATAATGGAATCTGATATTCTGTGCTTGCAGGAAACACACATGGCATTATGCATGCACAACAAACAAATCCCAAATCACAATTGCATATCAAGTTACATTACACATGGGGTGATGATACTGGTGAAAACAAATGTACCAATTTTGGACCATATACATATCGAAGAAAAGAATGTTGAAGTGGTGCTTGCAAAATTTGTTTTTCCATGAAACAAAAGTTGCAATACTGAATTTGTATGCTTCTCCTCATGCAACATTCTCCAACATAGTAGATGTTATTTCCAATGCATTGGGCCATTTCCATCTGAATGGACCCATTGTACTTGTAGGAGACTTCAATATTGACATGCTACAAAATAGTGGAAGAACAAAAGAATTGGAAAACTGTGTGTGCAAATACAGTCTCCGCTTTCTTTTGAACAACACAAACCATTTGCAAAACACACTTATTGACCATGTTTGGGCGAATGTGCCCATTCCTCAATACAATATGTTTATCTTAGAAACATATTGGTTTGATCATGATACAATTGGTATTGCACTTGAATTATGAGATATACATCAAACATATTGCAAAGTCATATTTCTATGTTTCAAAGCATATATATATATATAGATTGTTGGAAAAAAAACAAAAATTATCTAGTTTCTTGGTTTTCCTTGATTTGTACACATACTGCTAATGTGAGCATAGAGTCAATGTTGTACTTGAATTCTAAAATATACATTATGAAAAAAAAAAGGTACATCCTCCTAAAAACTATTTGTTACTCTATTCATCTTATTCTATTTTTGTTTGTTAATGTACATAGTACTTGATTTTTTCTTTACATCTCAACTTATGTTCATATCCCTTTTGTTTTGTACTTTTGTTGATAAAAACAAACATGAAAAATAGACACCGCAAATAATTCCTACCCAGAGATGTAGAGGAATCCATGCAAAGGTGCATTTTTTTCCTGCCCGTGTTCCATACTAAACAGTTTTTCGTTTACTTTGTCTGTATTTGTTGAACTTGTTTGCAACTATATTTTTTTTTTTTTTTTTTGGGCCTAGAACCGGCCAGCCTGCAGGTCCACCATCCAGAAAAAATGCAATGTTGAGCCAGCCAGCCCACAAGTCCACTTGTCAATTTGTATATCACCCAACTATGGATGCTATTTGCAGGACATAGAATATTAAAGGACCAATGTACAACCCACAAGTCTATGATCCAAATAAGTGGCTAAGTATGGAATAAGGCATCCGTGCATATTTGGTATGTATTGCTCGTTTCTGGGAGCCCGCCAGCCCTGGAGTCTTTGTGTTAATTTGTATGTCGCGGAAATCACTAGAAGTAGAATGTTGAGTTGGCTAGCCCGCACATCTTCTTGTCAATTTGTATATCACAAAGTTTTGGATGCTATTTGTAAGGAACCTAACAATAGAGGCCCGTGTTTTACCCCACCAGCCTGACAACCCATGATCTAGAAATTGTACATGCTCTATAAAATCTCAGCCACCCTACAAGTCGGCTTGTCAATATGTATATCGTGGAAGTGTGTGTGCTATTTGTAGGACACAAAACAATAGAGGCCTATTTTTTGAGCCCACCAGCCCGAGAACCCGTGATCCAGAAAGTGTCCAAATATGGAATACGATATCCGTACATGCTCTATAAAATCTCATGTCCATACTTTATAAAGGTACATATTTAGTTTTTCCTTCTTTATACACATATTGATCTAATAACCACAAAGTTGGTGTTGCACATGAATTATGAAATATGCATTGGGAGTCAAACCGAGCCCTTTGGTTTCCTTAGCCAATTTTATGCCCACAGGTCCCCCGCTACGCATTATCAAACTCTCGTTCCCTATGTTCTGAGAAAGTGTACATGCTCTATAAAATCTCAGCCACCTCGCAAGTCCTCTTGTCAATTTGTATATCGCGGAAGTCTGTGTGCTATTTGTAGGACACGAAACAATAGAGGCCTATTTTTTTAGTCTGCCAGCCCGTGAACCCATGATCTAGAAATAGGCGAAGTATGGAATGAAATATCTGTACATGCTCTATAAAATCTCATGTCCATACCTTATAAAGGTACATATATAGTTTTGCCTAGTTTTTACACATACTGATCTGGTTAGCACACATTTGGTGTTGCGCATGAATTATGAAATATGCACTACGAGTCAGACTGACCCCTTTGGTTTCCTTAGCCAATTTTATGCCTGCGGGTCCCATGCTACGCGTTATCAAACTCTCGTTCCCCGTGTTTCGAATGTGCATCTTGCATCGAAAAATTGGTCATCCATGTCTATTCTCGCAGGTTCCCAGACGGTGGAGTGGAATGTTTCATGTACATCTACTCTTGCGCCCAAGACTTCAGTGATCTATAATTGGACCCGGACTAGAAGCTTGCGACTCATTTGCTAATTTTTTTTAATCAAATTGTACAATATCAATATTCATTATTAATAATTTAGTATTTAAAAATAATGTTTTTAGATAATGTTATCTATATAACATATATGCTATATGTTATTAGACAATCACAATCTTGAACCCACAAGTCCTGGACTCCGTCTGTCAACTTGTATATCACGGAACTCCCAGTGTTGCGTGGAGAACATGGAAAAATAGAAGTGAAATGTTGAGCAATCTAGCTCGAAGTCCCCCGATAAATTTGTATATCGCAAAATTCTGGGTGCTATTTGTAGGACACAAAACAATAGAGGCCCAATTTTCAGCCCGCCATCCCAAGAACCCGCCATCCAAAATGTTGCTAAGAATGGAATGAGGGATATGAACATGCTACATGAAATATGATATCCATACTTATAAAAGTACATAAAGGTACTTTATAAATCTGATATCATGTGCCCAAAACTTCGGTGATCCGCAATTGGACCCGAATTCAAACTTGAGACTCATTTCATAATTTTGTTTAATTAAATTGTACAATATCAATATTTAATATTGATATTTTAGTACTTGAAAATAATGTTTTTAGATAATTTTAGATATATAAAATATATGTTATATGATATACATCCCACCAGTCCTGCAGTCTGTGTGTTTTTTAGCACGCCTGTCCGATAACCCGCGATCCAAAAAGTGCCTTAAGTATGTAAGTCCTCTTGTCAATTTGTGTATCGTGGAACTTTGACTGTTGCAAACTGATACAAGTGCAATGTCCAACTAGCCAATTAAATTGTGGAATATCAAAATTTGTATATCGTGGAACTATGATCCGTAAACAATTGGCATCCTCGACCCGTCAGCCATGCATTTCGTCTGTCAGTTTGTATATCGTGCAATTCCAAGTACTGTTTGGAGGACACAGAACAATAGAAGTGCAATTTTCATCCCGCAAGTCCGCTTCTCAATTTCTATATTGTGCAAGTATGTGTACTATTTGTAAGACACAGAGAAATAGAGGCCCACTTTTGATCCCGCCAACCCGAGAACCCACTATTCAAAGACTGTACATTCTTCCCTTCGCTACGCTCCCTCAGAGCCTACACAAAGTCACACTTTCCATACTTAGCCACTTTCCCGCAATTCTCCAAATACACAAACCCTCTGCTGAACTGAACCATCATGCCATCTTACGTTTTATGCGTTTTGCAGTCAACAATTCCGACTCATGCAGTTTCACCATTGGAAACTCACCAGTTTCATCATGCAGTTTTAGACTTGGCCATTCCTTCCTTGCTTGCTCTTTCCCGTCCCCGTCACCTTGACATGTGTCCATAATAAGAAATAATGTTTATATATATATATATATATATATATATATATATATATATATATGTCTTGTTTCTAAATATTTAATGCTAACAGGTCACCATACAACATGCATAGATATTGTCATCAATGAGGATATTTTTCATTCACACGCATTGAACCACCATTTTCGGGGGGTTATATTATCCCCTCCTTTTCTTCATTTCAAGCAACATCTGGAGAAAAACAACGTTTTCATAAACTACTGGCAGCAGCTCCACAACAATTTTGTAGAGATACAGTGAACATCTTCCTCACGAGATTCCCATAGGGGAGACAGAGAAACCTGAAATTTACAATGAAAACGTGGATCTTGACGCTGATATGGATAGCATATTATCTAACCTTGATCAACCCAGAGATGCAATTCACCCTGCCTACTAAATGGACATGGTTGATACCAAAATTCTTGACGAAGATGAATCCTTCGTATTCCAGAGTGTTGTTTTTGAAAGAAAATAAAAAAAATTAATCATTGAAAAAAGAGATGTAAAAAATAAGAAAAAAAAACATTGTTCGGAACTTGACCTTGCCAATATGCAGGTGTCCAAAATCTTTCAACTTCACATGGAAACCGAATATGCTCTTCATGATTCCGTTGGAGTCATTGAGGTTGAGAATGGCAGACTAAAGAACCGAATCAAGGAATTAGAGGAATCTTTGTTTCCTATGCCATTGCTTAGCAGTACTTTGGAAATAGCCATGCCTGTGACTACCTGCACCCCTACAGCAAATCTAAAATGCTCCTCCAACTTCATCTCATTATGTAGAGGATATGTGGAGAAATATATCAAAAAAATAATGGAACGGATTACTCAGGCCTGGGAAACATCACAAAATATGGATTCCCTAGGGAGAAGGGCACATAACTTGCTCCAACTTCTGCATACAGATTTAAAAAATGAAGAAAATTTATATTTTCACATGGTCATCCCTTTTTCCTTTCATGTCAACAACATGCCAGACACGACAAGAAGACAACATGATCTCTCGTCCAAAAAATGGCTCACTCAATTAGAAACATGCTGGAAAGAGAAGGTGAAGAACCTATATCTCATCATCCAATAATGTGGGCAAGCAATATCAAAGAAAAAAACATTATTCACAAAGCTCACCAAAATAGAGTTAGCAGGAAGGACAAATGAATTCCAGGACCCCAGCTTAATCATCAACTAGCTGGCGTTAACCAAGCAAGATTTCAATAAACAAGTTGTTAATTTTAAGGCCTTGTCTTTAGAAAATTTTACAGGATTCTTGAATATCATGAAGAATAGGTGCACAAGTGGCTAGTCCGGTATTCAGTACAGAATGGAGACATTCATAAAGCTCTATGTAATCTTTCTATTGATCTAAGTGAATTATAAAATGAATTTTTCATCATTAAAATTTGGAATGACATCAACGTCGCCCCCTTGAGAAGCTATATTGAAGAGAACTTGAAGTGGGTCGTCGAAAAATCGAACAGGAAAATGCATAAATCCTTTGTTTATCAATCCTCTTATTCAAGTGGGTCGACGACAAAAAGAAACAGGAAAATGTATCAACAAGAAATTACCAAAATTAGTTATACGTACCATGCCTATAAGTGTATACTGATAGTCCTTTATTTGTCAATCCATTTATTCCACCTTTTATGAGTAGATATCTATAGCTAAAAACTGATATCTTCCCATTTCTACTTTTCAGCTATTACACTCTACCATGTCCAACTTCTTCTTTCCACAATCCTATTTCTTGTACATATTTCTCTTATGGTCTGCGGGATCCCCAATCTAAGTTTATATGACAAATGCATTTACATTTCCAAGGATATGTAAAAAACTATTCTTTTTTTTCATATATTCCAAATAAAACTATTCTTTTGTCTCCTTATATATTTATGTGTTCCTAGATTTTTATCTTCATCTATGCTGAATGTGAAGACATTCTATTTATTTTATCTCAATTCTCTTTTTTTCTCATGCATATTTTCTCCTGCCTGGTCATTTTCAAAATTAAGTATGAGATAAATAACTCACTCAAATTTGAGATATCATATTTCACACACACACACACACACACACACACACACACACACACACATATATGTTTTTTTAAATTTCTAGGAATATGTAACATGTTTTATTGTTTTCTTATATAAATGTCATAAAATTGTGTTCACTACCTTTTTGATACTCACACGTATAGAGAGTATGTCATTTCTTGCATCTTTACCACTGTCCTTCATACTGGTGTTCAAAAAGGCCCTTAAAATTAAAATAGTTTGCAAGTCCTCTTTTCAATTTGTATATCACGGAACTCTGGGTGCTCTTTGTAGGCCATGGAACAACAGAGGCCCAATTTTCAGCCTGCCAACTCGAAAACCTGCGATCAAAAAACTGCCTAAGTATGGAATGAGGGCTTTGTGCATGCTCTATAAAATCTCATCCCCATTCTTTATAAAAATACATATTTCGTATGTATAAAAGTAAATATCTACTTTATAAAATTACGTATTTTGTATGTATAATAAATGTTGTTGAGGAACCTATAATTTGATAAATTTCAATTTCTTCTATCTAGGAGCCCCTGTTTTAAAGAAAACTAATTCAGGAATGCTAATGTTTTGGTCCTTTTGTCCACCACCATATGTAATAGACATTAGTACTATTATTTTGTGCTTTTGTCCACCAACATATGTAAAACGTATGTAAAGAAAACTAATTTGTGAATGCTGAATTTTTTGGAAGAGCCCCTTACAATTCAAATAGTCTGCAAGTCTGATTGTCAATTTCTATATCGTGGAACTCTCGCTGCTAATTGTAGGACACAAAACAACAAACGACCAGTTTTTAGGTCCCTATCTCGAGAACTCGCGATCCAAAAACTGGCTAATTATGGAATGTGGGTTCTGTGCATGCTCTATATATCTAATTAATAAAATTACATATTTGGTATGTATAATTTATGCTATCCAGGAACCTATAATTTGACAAATTTCAATTTCTTGTGTCCAGGAGAGCTTGTTTTAAAGAAAACTAATTCGGGAATGCTAGTTTTTTTGTGCTTTTGTCCACGAACCTATGTAACACACGTAGGTCCTTAAATTTTTTTTGCAAGTCCGATTGTCAATTTGTTTATCGCGGAACTCTGGGTGCTATTTGTAGGGAACAGAACAACAAAAGCCCAATTTTCAACCTACCAGCTCGAGAACCCGCGATCCAGAAACTGCCTAAGTATAGGGCTCCATCCATGCTCTATAAAATCTCATCCCCATACTTTATAAAGGTACATATTTTGTATGTATAAAAGTAAATATCTACTTTATAAAATTACATACTTGGTATGTATAATTTATGCTGTCAAGGAACCTATAATTTGATAGATTTCAATTTCTTATGTCTAGGAGCCCTTGTTTTAAATAAAACTAATTCAAGAATGTTATTTTTTCCATACTTTTGTCAACCAGCCTATGTAACAGATGTTAGTACTATTTTTTTTGTTTTTTTATCCACCACCGTATGTAAAACGTAAGGAAAACTAATTCGGGAATGCTAAATTTTTTGGACACGGGCCCCTTAAAATTCAAATAGTTTGCAAGTCTGATTGTCAATTTGTATATCGTGGAACTCTGGGTGCTATTTGTAGGGAATGAAACAACAGAAGCCCAATCTTCAACGTGCCAGCCCGAGAACCCGGCATGAGGGTTTCGTGCATGATCTATATATCTACTTAACCAAATTACATATTTCGTATGTATAATTTATGCTGTCCAAGAACCTATAATTTGATAAATTTCAATTTCTTGTCTCGAGGAGCCCTTGTTTTAATAAAAACTAATTCAGGAATGCTAGTTTTTTTTGTGCTTTTGTCCACAAACCTATGTAACATACGTAGGACCTTAAATTTCAAATAGTCCACGAGTCTGATTGTCAATTTGTATATCGCGGAATGATCGGTGCTATTTGTAGGCCACATAACAACAAAAGCTTGATTTACAGCCCGCCAGCTCGACAACCCGTGATCCAAAAATTCAAGTAGTCCGCAAGTCCGATTGTCAATTTGTATATCATGGAACTCTCAGTAATATTTGTAGGGAACAGAACAGCAGAAGCCCAATTTTCAATCCGCCAACCCAAGAACCCGAAATGAGGGTTCCGTGCATGCTCTATATATCTACTTAATCAAATTATATATTTGGTATGTATCATTTATGTTGTCCATGAACCTATAATTTGATATATATCAATTTCTTGTGTCCAGGAACCCTTGTTTTAAAGAAAACTAATTCGGGAATGCTATCTTTTTTATCCTTTTGTCCACGAACCTCTGTAACAGATGTAGGCCTTTAAATTTCAAATAGTCTAGAAGTCCGATTGTCAATTTCTATGTCGCGGAACTCTCGGTGCTATTTGCAGGGCACAGAACAACAGAAGCCCAATTTTCGGCGCGTCAGCCCGAGAACCTGCATGCTCTATATATCTACTTAATCAAATTACACATTTGGTATGTATAATTTATGCTGTCCAGGAACCTATAATTGGATAAATTTCAGTTTCTTCTGTCCAGGAGCACTTGTTTTAAAGAAAACAAACTCGAGAATGCTAGTTTTTTTGTTCTTTTGTCCACGAACCTGTGTAACAGAAATAGGCCCTTAAATTTCAAATAGTCCAGAAGTCTGATTGTCAATTTGTATATCCCAAAACTCTAGGTGCTATTTGTAGGTAACAAAACAACAAAACCCAATTTTTAGCATGCCAGCCTGAGAACCTGCGATCCAAAAACTACCAAGTATGGAATCTCATTCCCATACTTTATAAAATTACATATTTTGTATGTATAAAAGTAAACATCTACTTTATAAAATTACAAATTTGATATGTATAATTTATGTTGTCTAGGAACCTATAATTTGATAAATTTCAATCTCTATTGTGTCCACGAGCTCTTGTTTTAAAGAAAACTAATTCGGGAATGCTAATTCTTTTGTGTTTTTCTTCATGAACTTATGTAACAGATGTTACTACTATTTTTTGGTGTTTTTCTCCACCAACGTATGTACAAAACTACTCGCAATTTTTTGTGTCCAAGAACCTTTTAAATGTTAATATTTTTTGATAAATTTTGGGAAAAAACTAATTCGGGAATACTATATTTTGCATGGAAACCACATGTACTTCAACTTTCTACCCACGTGTCCGTACTCAGTCGCATTTATTCCCATTAAAACCTGGTAGGGACTACGTTGCCATGCAACACTTGTTAAATATGACATCCTCCCATTAAATGTTTTTCATGAGAATTTCGTGCATAAGGACAACGCTCCCCCTATACGAAGGTTCGCGCATCTAGGACACTCCACCAACACTTACACATAGCATCTCTCTATCTAGGATTCTCATGTATGATTGTATAGGGAGTGTCTTTCTCCATACGCTCATGTGGTCTTTCTCGATATGCTCCTCCAACACTCCTTAGCAAGCGTCCAGGTAAGAAAAAATGTCCCTTCTGCAATGAACTCGTCTTCCAACACTTGAATTGGATTTCTATACTCGTATTTATGCAACTCTAGTTGGCACATCCACTACACTTGCTATGATACCACTTGTTGTGTAGTGGAAGCATAAAACATAGATATAAACGATGCAATTACAAAACATAGAAATCAACAATCACATAAAAATAACAAAACGATTAAATACGTTGTAAAAACCTATACAATGAAACATCCACGGGACAATGATATTTGATTTATTTATCGTTCAAGGGAGATATTACATCATGCAGACCAAGCTTATCACTTTCACTCTCATGCTCTTGCCTCTATCGGAGTATCTGGATTTATAGCAACTCTCCATAGTTTATTAGACTGACTACATTAATGTGGATCCCAAAAACGGGTGATTTGTTCCAACAAGAAACTTATGTATAGGAACCACTAAATCTACTAAACCCCACAAAATCATGGAAAATGGTTGTCATATCTCAACATTGCTACACAATTGCATACATAATATTTATTTTAAAATAATGGTTCCAACAAAAATGGTTGATAGTGATCCATGTATGCTACAAAATATTAGTTTGTTGCTATGTTTCTTCCTCTTCTATAAAAGTCATTGAAACACTAACATATAATTCCATATCGTGGTGGTGGAATTGAATCGTTTTGCGTGTTGCATAATAGCCTTCACTCTAATCAAAACATGTTCTTGTAAATGTAAATGTTCCATAAAGACATAGGGAAGAAAAATATGATCGTTTAAAATCATCTCACTCAGAAAAATTGCAATGTCTTTCAATCTTCTTACTTTCGATTTTGTTGGTTTGTCACCATTGAGAGGTTTTTTTTTAATGTTGTGAGTATGTTGTTAATTTAGATAGTTGGAGTTATCATTTTATTGGGACACTAGGGCCTTTATAGATGTACCTATAATGTTGATTACGACAAGATGTAAGTGAATATCTTGCTTTTTAAACAAAGAATTGAAAATTTGCTTCATGAGAGAGTGGTTTTTAAGTATCCCCTAGAGCTCTTATAGTGGAGTGAAAAGTATATATAAAACTAGAATATGCATTTCCAAAATATGCATGAATAGAATTTATCAATTGGGAATTCTTGTTTTCTATATGATAGTCTTGAAGTAAATGTTTCATTCTTTTGAACTTAGAAAGATAATCTCTTCAATGTAAGAGAAAACTAGTGGGATTTAAAGAAATTGATTGGCTTTCAAGACAATGTGATCAAATATCATCATGTTTAAGAAACATGGTTTCGAGCTTTGTCCAAGCATCTTCTAGTTTGTCAACTCCTTGAAGGTGAGACTATAAATAATTAGAGACTGACATTCCGATTAATCCACATACGTTGTCATTTTTACTATCTCATTTGGTTTTCTTTGAGACATTAGTGGGCATAGTTTATTTTGCCCAAGTAATATGGAAATATCCTTTACTTTGTATTACATATTCCATAAGGGATTTGGATGAGAAGTAGTTTTATTTAGCAAGAAAAATATTACTGGGACTAACCACCTTAAAATATGCATATAAGGTGAGTTTAAAAGAATAAATTAATAATTTGGATATAAAACTCATGAAAAAAACAATTAGAAAAAATGACATTGAAAATGGATCTAATGCCAAAGCTAGCCTTTTTTAAGGAAAACATAGAAGGTAATCAAGTTTCCCCATGGAGAGTAGAGGTTAACATGTATAAAGAGGTTTCTTTTTCTTAAAATGTTTCATTTATTTATCTAATTTTCTTTATAAGGTCACTTTTACAAATAAGTTTCTTATAAGTACATTTACAAATAAATTACGTTAAGATACAACTACTAAATTTAAAATGTTGCATTTCTTTATCTAATTTTCCTTATAAACTCACTTCTACAATTAAATTCTTTATAAACACATTTACAAATAAATTACTTTAAGATACAACTATTAAATTTTATGAAATAAGTGAGAATTTGTTTTCAAATAAAATTACTTTTTGTGTGTAAAAGTAAATAAAAAAAATACATTAAAATTAATTTTTTTACAATTTAAGTGATTCACTTAAATTTCTATGAACCTGGTAATTTTTATTTAATAAAGTGAATTAATGAAAAATATATAAAAAATGTTGTAAAAAAGAAAGAATATATTTTCTAACATTTTGGATTGAAGTGTGTGATTACTCTTTCTTTTTTTTTTAAAGATTCAATATAAATGTACACAAAAATACAAATTTTGTAGAAAAAAAATCTAAAACTTAACTTTATTAATCACATGCTTTAGATGGTCTAGGGTCTCTTACCTTTATTCTTTTATTTTCACAATGGCCTATTAAGGTCTCTTAGATTTATATATAGTGTTTTTTAATTTTCACTCTACATATTTTCTTCACTATTATAAGGATCCTTCCCTTTGTACTTCAATTAAGTTTATAGGAATTTTATCTATTTGGTTTCTTTATTTCTTGGAAGAAAATGCCAAAGACATTTTACCAAATTGCTTTGTTTGTGTGCTTATGCATCACTACATAATCTTTGGTAGAAATACTAAAAAATGCATCACTATGCATCATTAAAAAATCTTAAAAATCCGTGTTCTTTGTACCTTTTAATTGAATCCGAGAATCCTGAAGAATATGAAGAACTTCATGAAAGCAAGCTGAGGTTGGAAGAACAATATTTTTGTATCACGTGGATAATCAATTTAAACCTTGGCATGGTCCGAAATATCTCGAGATGCTGCAAGAAAAAGAGATTAAAGTAAAGTGAGTACAGATCTGGGTGGCAGACCAACCTATCGTTCTACTCTACTCAATGTTTCGTGAGATTAACAATGACGTGTACTACACTTTCATTATTGCCCCTCACATATATGCTATCGTGATTGACACTAAGAAGCCAAGTGTGGACGAAAGTTTGTTAATATTTTTTCAACCACAATGAAAAATATTTTCAAATTGTGTCATCTGATTGATACTATGTGGACATATATAGTATCGTGGTTTACACGACAAAGATAGATATCTTCAAATTGTATTACCTGATTGATACTATGAGGACATATATAGTATTGTGGCTTACACGGCAAAGCCAAGTAGCGAGAAAAGTTTGTTTCTATTAGTTGAAGGACAATCAAAGATATCTTGAAATTGTATCAGTAGCTAATTGAATTTCGTCTGGGAAGACAAATATTGGTAAGCTTGTTTACGCATATCATGGAAAGTAGTAAGCCGATATATCTATTGCAGATCCAACAGTCCTATTGGTGGTAAGATAAGCAACCTATCTGAAACCATATGTGATTTGAATCTAACATTCGAATCCTCCCCTCTGGTTTGCTATCCTCTTAGTGCTGTTCATTAGTGTGTATTCCATGTTAAGAATGTCTCTTTCTCTTACCATAGGAGAGGGGAGTAATTGTTAGAATTGCAAATGTAGAAAACACAATTCACATATGATAATTAACAATCACACAGATAAGAAACACAGAGATTTCACGTGGTTCACCCAAACGTTGGGCTATGTCCACCAAGCATAGGCATTAGTTGTCTTATTATTCAGATTATAGAAATTACAACAAACTTGCAAATTCTCACTCCGTCTCTCTCACTTTGCCTCTACAGGCTGACATGTATTTATATACACTTACAAGAAACTGATTATTAAATGCAATCCCTATCCATATTCTAACTTGGTTTATTTTGTTGTAACTAAGGCAGAATAATAGGATCCAAATCCATAATTGGAGGAATTAGTTCTCACTAAATTCCAACAATCTCCACCTTGACAACAATTAACCTGATACCTTGCTCCTTCCTTTTGATCATCACTTTTTCTGCAAGCCAAGACAAGCCAAGCACCACTACATCTTCTCTAATAAAACGGGTTTCATGATCTCGTGTGTGTGACTTGCATGAGTTTCGATTTCCTCAGGGGTCACTCCACCTCCAACATGTCTTCCACAACTGTGTTGTGAAACATATTTAGTGATAGATCTCCTCTTGTCCAAAACACCTGTAAAATATACATTACAATTATCACAGACCATCTCACTGTAACCATTATAGGTGAAATTTGTGCTTCTCAAATGTTGAAGCACCCATTTCACTCAACCCCTGAATCTGTCACATATATGACAACATCATTAGCATGTGAAAGATCTGGTCTTAACCATTTCATCACATACAATAGACCTCCTACTGAACTTACACTTACACGAGACATAACCTTTTCTTCTTTATAGACAATACCTATGCTTGAAGAAAATTTATAATGGAAAGCAAGAGGGATAAAAATTGGTTCTACAATGTTCATACTGAACTCCAACCAAAAATTACCATTACCATCTATGTGTACTTCCATGTCCATAGTTTGTTTTGTTGCTCGTTGATCCCTCATTTGAATTGTCCTGTCCACCTGAGTCATTTTCTTACTCATTTTATCCATGCTTCGGCTTGCATCGAGCATATCATTAGAAAATAACATCAAGACTATGAATGTACTATAAAATTTATAGTCATTCCTACCCTTTGAAAAATTCTAATTCACTATGAAGGATTCAAACCTCTTGTATATTTGTGTGGGTACCAATAGGCCATACAATGAATTTTCTAGCGTACAAACAAATTTACCATTTGCGAGATTGAATCAACATTTTTTGTTGTTCCATACATACTATATCTCTGTCAATGATGACCTTGTGAGAAGTAGGATCCCACACACAACATCCCTTTATACCACCATCATAACTTGCAGAGATATAAAACAAACAAGAATTCAGAAACAAAGATTTTATGTCTAGAAATGATTTACTGCTTACGAGTTCTTGCAATTCTTTTTTGCTCTTTTGAACTTGATGCTTTTGCCATAAACAAGAAGATAAATATGTGACTTCATATGTCGCTTCAGTACTCCCTTCCATTTTATAAAGGTTATCAACCTTTGTTTCCTTCATCACTACTAAATTATCTTTCGACAATGTGAGTGCTTTACCTTGACCTGTATACTTATATCCACAAGAATCCAACACTCCCAATGAAATCCAATTTGATTTAAGATGAGGTACATATCTAACATTTGTTAATTCCCTAACAATACCATCAAACATCCTGATTCTAATACTGTTAATCCCAACATTTTTACAGGGAATGTCATTTCGCATAAACACTGCACCCTCATCAATAGATTGGTAATAAATGAACCAATTTCTATGTGAGAACATGTCATGGGAGGCACCTGAATCTAACTTTCATTCTTCTTGATATTGTAAATTACTAGAAATAAAACTTGGGGTGAAATCATGAAGATGAGTTACATTTTTGTTTGTTTTATGAGAAAAACAATTGTATTTTCACAAGTTATTCAACTTCTGACATACAAAAGTATTTTTTTTTTTTAGAATTTCACTTTACAGTAAAAACAAAACTTGTGAAGAATTGTGTTAGCTTTCCAATGACTATTTTTCAATTTTTTTTTATTACGATTTGATATGTCTATTTGACAATTGTTTAACAAGATGTTCCTTAAACATGAAATGACTCATAATGAGTTACTTATTTATACAACAATGTATCTATTATTAAACTTATGTTTTTAAGAAACTAAATATACTGGAGCAATCTACAAAGATTCTATTTTATTATGACTATAATTTTGAATCTAACAGATGAATATTATAACTTCTAGAATTTTTTGAAGTTGACCAAGATGAAAACGTTTTGCAGATTTTAAACACATGTTTTTCTATACATTGTATCTATCTTAATTTTTACTTAAAACTAAAATCTAAATACACCCTTTTGAAAAGAACAGTTTAAGAATTATGAATATATTTTTTTCCAAAATTTTCATTGTATATTTTTAGAGATGTCGATATTTCATTTCATCGAATCAAAATGTCTACTAAAAATATTATGTAGTGATTTTAAAAAAAAATAAATAAAATTAGATAAAAATAAAAAAATGAAAACAAATTATAGGAATTGAAAGTAGATTCAATTTTGGAAATGCTGGTGTCATTTTCGAAACCAAATTTTTAGTATTTGCAGGAGTCCACAACTTTCGAAGTTAAGTTAAGCTCAGGGTAATTCTCTGGTTTTAGTTTTCAGTCCCAATTTCCTATTTTCGGCCGAAATAATATTTCGGCCGAAACAATATTTCGGCCGAAACAATAATATTTCGGCCGAAACAATAATACTTCAGTTGAAATACTAAAATCTAACAAAAACTATTATAACTGAACGATTTCCAAGTTTTTCGGCCGAAAAACCATTCTTTCGGCCAAAAGTCTGTCGAACGAATTTTGTCCATCGGAAAAAATGAAATGACACGTCGTATCGTTTTCTTTCGCACCAAATTGTATAAATAGGGTTTTGGCCAAACACATTTAACACAATTCATCGGATGAACACACAAATATAAGATCGAGGATAGGGATTTCAAAGCATTTCTATTACTGATTGCAGTTGTATTCTTTTCTTTCTTTATTTCTTCCCTTTGTTCCATAGGCTTAATTGGAGGATCGATATCGATACATGGCGGTTTTCTAGAGCACTTAAACAAAGTTTCAAATCATCTTTTTGGTTTTTGTTGAATAAGGTAATTGATGTTTGTTCAAATTTTTATTGGAATAACAATTTATATGTTGAAAGATAAATGTTGAGCATTTTTTCAAGGTGAAGTA
Source organism: Picea engelmannii (assembly GCA_009831015.1). Taxonomy (NCBI): domain Eukaryota; kingdom Viridiplantae; phylum Streptophyta; class Pinopsida; order Pinales; family Pinaceae; genus Picea; species Picea engelmannii. The sequence continues at coordinate 65,551 of ML804757.1, forward strand.
TTAGTTGAACATATCTTTTACAGATAACTATAAAAGTCATGTGAAACAAAAGTTTGCGCAAGAGAAAATATGATCGCACTCGATATGATACTCGCCAAATCGAACAAATGAAAGATATTTATTGGAGAAAGAAACAAGAACGTGCAAATATTGAAGAAAGAAATGATGATAATGTCAATAGAGATTTTCGACAATAAGAAGTTCAACCAGGTATGCATGCACATATGATGATCGAGCACACGACACACATTGAGACTATATTAAAAAAGTACAAAATTCAAAGTATAGAATTCAAATTAAAATATTGTAAATAATATGATTGATTGTAATTACAATATGATGTTTTTCAAAAAACATAAATAGATTTGTCTCATAATGTCGAAGAAAACGTTGAAACCGAAATTGAATCAGAAGATGAATCACCTATAGGTATGTACATAAATTTAGATTAATAGAAGATGAGCACTCAAGTATATATAACTTAGTGAATTTGTGTTCGGGTTATGTTTTTTAATATAACCTTTAAATTGAAATGTGCAGGAGAATCTATCAACATTGATGGTGAAATATTAGAAAATGTGGACACTCACAAATTTGGGAAGAAAAAAACTAAGCATTATATAAGATATCGAACTAAGAATATGTATAGTACTTATTTCAAAGATGAATCAGTAACGATACAGGCTCAACTTTTACTTTCTCTATTGAAGTTAAGAAAGTTAAAAGAAGCTACATCATTATTGGGTATTCAAAAGTCGACAAAGGATACAAAGGTGCAACATAATGCCTTTAACAATATAACTAGTGTATTAAAATCTTTTGGAAAATCTCGAAAAGAAGATGTCCATGTTGCACGTAAAACGTTACAAACAACAATTGTTTCAGGGAGCAATATAAAAGATCGTTTGACACGAAACATGGCAAAAACGATGGGAACGTCAAGAAAAACATTTCACAAACATAGAAAATTTGTTTCCAAATAGATGTAAATGATGAATTGGTTTGTTGAATAGTGATTTCTAGACAACCCTACAAAGATAGACTTGTAGAAAATGTTAAAGAATTGACCTGTAATTGTTGGTTGGAAGAATCTCGTGTTTCACCACATACAAGGGATGTGTTGCGTCAAAGAATAGCACAAAATCAATATGAAGAACATCCAAAACATATATTTCCAACGTCACAAATATAACTGTTTAATAAGTTCAAAGAAGAGCACAAAGAATTTAAAATTTCCATCAATACATTTGTGCAACAAAAAACATGGTTTGTTAGACCTATCACTGCCCATGACACGTGTTGTTGTCGTTATCATGTGGAGTTTGAGTTGTATTACGACACTTTTTTGGATTTTGGTAAAACTTTATGGTCAGGTTCACCTCCTCCTTCCACATTCTGTGTTTTTATATATGAAATTATATGTGAAAGAGAAGATGATGATTTATTTTACGAAAAAAAATGTGTTGGTGGAAAGAATTGTGATCGTTGTGGAAATCTAAGTTTGTTTCATTCAAAGTATCATATTGATATGAATTATCAATCATTTTCTAATATAAGAGTCAATTGGAAGAGATATGAATATTTGAGTAGCACAACTCTAGATTCTTCAAGTATTATTTCCAAAAGGCTTGATTTGAAGGTAGATAAAATCTGTTCGATAGAGTTTTTGAAGAAGTTTGAGGAAGAAATCTATAAATACACCAAGCATTCACATAGAGCTCGATGGAAAGATCTACAATTCAAACAATCCCGTGAAGTGTTTCCACCAGAGACAATTTTGTTTGTAGTTGATTTTGCAGAGAATTACACATTCACTACACAAAAAGAAATACAGAGTGAATATTATCATTCTGATCAAGTCACCATATTTGCCCACATTCTATATAGACATCCTCAACAGAGTCTTCCAAACATAAAAAGCACCAACACCAACTGACTTGTTATTAAAGAATATCACTTTTATATAACTGATGATCGAACACACGACACACATTATGTACAACATTGTTTTGATAAATTTTATGATTCATTTAAAGAACGCGAAATCATATTCGATCGACATTGGATATGGTCTAATGGGTGTGCCAGTCAGTTCAAATTTGTACGATTATTCTATTGATTATGTTGTCTTCATAAAAAATTAAACATTACACATTGTTGGAATTTTTTTGAGACTCATCATGGAAAATGAGAGCACGACGGTACAAGGGCATGTATAAAACGAGCACTTCGAAGGTATCAACTGAACCCTCATGCCAATCGATTTGGTTCCGTTGAAAAAGTTGTTGAATGGTGCAACATGGCGCTAAGCCATGAATATAATCCGTTAAGGGATGTGCGTAGGTGTGTCTATATATAAATGTTACATGTATGTACACAGGATATATAAATTTGAACGTGTTCAAATTTATATTCAATCTTTATTCATTTTCTTGAGAGATTTCAAGTTAACAAGTTCTTGTCTTGTGCACGTATTTTTGGCATGTTGGAATCAAAGATGTAAATAGATCAATCTCATATGACGCCAGTACAATACCTGAGACAAGAAAAATACATTCAGTTCAAACAAAAAGTTTTCAAAATGGGTTTGCATTTGATAGATGAAATGACTCTTGTTTTTGTTCAGTTTGCATAGACGACTCATAATCCATAGATATTTGCGAGAACAAAAATGCAGGATATGTTAAAGATTGGAGACATACTAAACTTAATGTAAAAGGGAAAATTCCACTTGCAAGCTTAGAGGAGATGGAATCAAATGAAACTATAGTGTCAGTTGATGGCGATAGAGTTTATGATCTTGTTAGAGAAGGTAAAATTTTTATGTTTAAATTTTTTCAAATAACTTGTAGATACATACTTGTGTGATAATCTAACACGAATTAATTGTTGTCCAATATATCCAATTATTTGCACGAGATGTTTTTTCCATGGTTGCACCTGTAGACAACACTAAAAACGTGAAATATTATTTGATGTGATGCACAGAACAAAAGATGAGGCTATTAGAAGATTTTGATGATAACGGTTTTATATATGAAAGAGGATCCATTGTATTGAAACAATATTTTTTTCAAGAAACCCATCAAACCGATACTCTTTTTCACTTTCAAGACTACTAGTCAGATGTCACAAGTTGTCAATATAGTCATTTGGTATATGCAGCATGCATAAAGTTAATAGAAGTTCAATAAAAAAAAAAAAAAAGTTAGAAAATGGAAAATGTCCAAAGTCGATCATGAATGAATAATTGAAGATGGAATACCATTACGTTGTTTTTAAACAAACTTGGCATATGTGTACATTCCATAATTTTTAATTTTTCATTGAAAGTACATTTCAGATTTTGATAACTTGTTTTGAATATCTTAAAACATATTTCCAATTATGATATTTATAAAAAGGGTACTATGTATATTAGTAAAAAGGGAATTGCACCCCAATTAGTACTGTACCCCAATTACTATGATATTTATAAAAAGGGTACTGCACCCCAATTAGTACCTAAAAGTATATTGTTAATACTTACAACCTAATTAGTATAGGATTTAGGGAACTACTAATTTGTATGGAAGTGAAAGAACCATTTGATAACTTATACCCCTATCGATACCCAAAAGTATGTCAT
>ML804757.1:77146-115196 GCA_009831015.1 Picea engelmannii
GGGAAAAGCTACAGCGTGGTGAAGGCGAGCTTGTTGTAGAGAATCCATTAATTGGATTGAGAAAAAGAGCTTCTCACAGCGAGAAGATGGCATCGGAAGAAGGGATTTCTCAAGATGAGAAAGAGTTCCGGAAAACATTCCTTTCTATGTCGGAGATGGTGAAATTCTTGTACGGAGATTACTTGGAATGGAAGCGACCAGTTTTGGGTGATTCTTCAAAGGGAAAAAGTGAAGAGGAAGAGGACCATCCTTATATTCCTCCTTCACCTCCATCAACACCTCCTTCTTCTCCTTCTTCTTCAAGTTCAAGTTCTAAATCTAGTGGAAAGAAAAATGTTCATAAGTATAAACATGAAATGCCATTGTTAAAACTTGATGTAAAATTTGAGTTGCCCATATATGATGGTGAAGTAAATGCAGAAAAACTTGATAACTGGATCAGGCAGATGGAGGTATACTGTATTGTGCAACAGATCAAGGATGAGGCCACACAAATCAAGTTGGCATCTTTGAGACTTGCAGGTATAGCTCTTATCTGGTGGAAAAGCAGGCTGCAAAAAGGAATACAAAATGTGGGTAATGTATTTCCATCGTGGAAGGATTTCATTTCTGCACTTAGGAAACAATTCTATCCTTTGGGTTATAAAGAAAAAGCAATAATTGAATGGCAATATTTAAAACTAAGAAAAGGACAAACAGTGAAAGAATACACCGATGGATTTCAAAAAATGGCATTAATGGTAGACATTCCTTTGCAAACACAAGAAACCCTTATGAAGTATATAGGAGGTTTGCCTGCGCATATTAGAAACACTTTTTTCATGTTTGGACCCACTAACCTTGATGAGGTTTCTGTTCAAGCTACGTATATTGAAGAAGGGAAAGCAGGTGTGTCAGGGGAATCATCGTCTTCGAGGAAAGAGGACAAGAGGAAAAGGCATGTCAATGGAAAGAATGAAAATGCAGTGTCAAAGAAGGAAGGAAAGCCATCTTGCAAGCATTGCAAGAAAGAGGGACATGATGAGGACAGATGTTGGCAGTTGCATCTCGAGAAGAGGCCAAAGTGGTTCAAAGAAAAGAAGGGAATGCAAACAGTGGAAACGACATCAAAACCCACAGACTTGGGATCGGATTCAGGTGATGAGTCAGAGATTTCATTGGTTGGTATGACAGGTAAAAATGGTGAAGAGATTGATTGTAGAAGCAACTTGTTTCATATAAGGGTAATCATGCGACACACTAAGATAGACACAATAATCGACAGTGGATCTCAATCTAATCTAATCTCAGAAGAATTAGCTAAGAAATTGATATTAAAAACACAAACTCATCATAAGCCTTACACACTTAAATGGATAAGAAATCATCATCAAATGCACATAACAAAACAATGCACAATCAAATTTGCAATTTCATCTAAGTATGTGGGCGAAGTAACTTGTGATGTTGTGTCGTTAAGAGAATGTGGAATGATCTTTGGTAGTCCATACTTATTTGATCGTAAGGCAATCTTCTACAGGACAAAGAATCAATATCAATTCACTAAAGTAGGTCATGATTATGTGGTACATGCTCATCGTGTTAAATAAAATAAAACACTTCAAACAAGGGAACAATTAACGAATGCAGTGCAAGCATGCAACAAACCAATAATTGTTTCAAATGAAATAATTGATCTTAAGCAAGAACAAGACATGGTCGTTGAATGGAAAATCAATCATAAGTTGGTTCAAGATAAGCTCATCTCGTGCAAATACTTCAAGTATATCAGTTCATTTGCAGTCGTATTTTTGATGTTGTCATTAGCAATGTTTTCTACATGGATGATAGTGGCTTCAATAAGATGTAACAGGGTTCAAATGGCTAACAATATACTGTCAGTTGTCATGATTTTGTTACAGTTGATCTTGATGAGACAGGTACACAAGACAGAGTTCAGAGACAGAGAGCAAGCCGGGTGGCCTATCCCGAGATTTTTGACTGGTCAGTAACCTTTTAGACACCAAAAGGTCTTATTGTGGGGAAGTGTGATCCGAAATTGGATCCAGAAGCTTGATAGGGCTTGAAAAATGCTCAAAAAGGAAAGTGCTCAGAATGCAACGAAACCAGTGCCATTGCATTTGTCTCGTCTTCCTGATTTTGGCGGTATATTTACTTTGTCAAACGGGCTCCATATGGAGAAGATATCGTGTTCTGTTCGAAAAGCCAAACAGGAAAAAAAAGGGATGACTGTACAGTCCGTATAGTCCACGTGTCATGTTGACTGTGCAGAACGTACGGTCCGTACAACTGGCATGGCACTCACAAAAAGTGACACATGGAAGCTCTAGGAGACGACACGTGTCAGGAAAATCTGGGCATACGGGCAAACAACTGGACAATTCCGGAGGTGACACGTGTCACCACTGTAAGGGTGACATGTGGCACGGATGACGTTAGGATGACGTGGCAGGGCCGTACAAACCATACGATGATGTGGCATCTGATGACGTGGCAGCATCTGGTTGGTTGTTGAAGGCGAATGATGTGTTGACACGTGGCAGTTTTCTGGGCAATGGTAAGGTGCCACGTGGCCCAGTCATGGGCTGCCACGTGGCACCCCGGTATTGGTCTATTTTGGTTTGTTAATTAAATTTTTATGGAGGCCATGGGGTTCGACCCCCGAACCTCCCCATGATATAAAGCTTTAACAAAGGCCGCACTGCCAACATGCCACCATAGTAGTTCATACTATGTAATGGATTTAAATTTATTTAAATTTACATTAATGTTAATGTGGCGGGGGGGTTAGGCCAGGGCTTAGCCCCAGCCCGCGGTCCTTTGTATTATAACATGTGACCTATGGTAACATTTGCACGCGGGGTTTTTAAATATAGCCCGCGGTTTTCTATGTTCAACCATATGACCCTTGTCCAATATATGTGCGTGCGGGATTTATGTTGTGCCACGGTTATATTGTGTTTTGGTTTTAAAATGTGGTTTTAAAACGGTTAGCACTTTTTCCTTTTTGCGCGAGGTCGTATGACCATATGCCTGAGTGCTTGACGGTTAGGGGCTGGAGGTGCCCTAACCGTCTTACGGTTTGCACCATTGGCGTGGTTGCACCCAGTGCCATGTTTTTGCGCTTAAATAAGCATGTGTGCCAGGTTTATGAAGGGGGGGGGGGTGCAATTTGTAGATGCAGAGACAACAAGCTTGAAGGGGAAAACTTCCAGCAGGCATAACTTCTTCGTTTTTCAACCGATTGAGGTGTCGAAAGAGCCCAGATGGGGGTGTTTGGATGCTATGAAGACATTGGAGTAGTGAGAGAAGAGTTATACTGAAGGAAAACCAAGATAAATCCATTTTGATGCAAAGAAGCCTTTGAGGAGGAGACATTGTCAGACCATTTCTGGGAGCTCCAGACGTCCGTTTTGTGTGCCGTTTTCTTTGCATGGTTCTAGAGATCTGGAAGAACATGACCAGATCTGACTTGTAGCCATTTGGCATCGCAGCGATGTACTTTTGATTTTTTGAGAAGAAATAAAGAAGCCTCTCCCACAGAGACAAAGGCCTGGAGACGTAGGCAAAGTTGTGCCGAACTCCATTATCAATCTGCATGTTTATGGCTTGTTGTCCATTATTTCATTTCAGATCTGCATATATGTATATGGCTATCATAATTCTTCTTTCCTCATTCTTTCACTAAGTTTCCCAAATGGTTAATTAATGCATGCAAAATTAAAACTCAACCATAAGTCATTAAAAGATCCGACGGATCATTAAGATACAACTACTAAATTTAAAATGTTGCATTTATTTATCTAATTTTCCTTATAAACTCACTTTTACAAATAAATTCCTTATAAACACATTTACAAATAAATTACTTTAAGATACAACTATTAAATTTTATAAAATAAGTGAAATTTTTTTTTCAAGTAAAATGATTTTTTGTGTGTAAAAGTAAATAAAAAAAAACACATTAAAGTAAATCTTTTTTACAATTTAAGTGATTGACTTAAATTTCTATGAACCTGGTAATTTTTATTTAATAAAGTGAATTATTGAAAAATATATAAAAAATGTTGTAAAAAAAAAAGAATATATTTTCTATTTTTTTGGATTGAAGTGTGTGATTACTCTATTTTTTTTTTTATAAAAAAAAAATGCAATATAAATGTACACAAAAATACAAATTTTGTAGAAAAAAAATCTAAAACTTAACCTTATTAATAACATGCTTTAGATGGTCTAGGGTCTCTTACCTTTATTCTTTTATTTTCACAATGGCCTATTAAGGTCTCTTAGATTTATGTATAGTGTTTTTTAATTTTCACTCTACATATTTTCTTCACTATTATAAGGATCCTTCCCTTTGTACTTCAATTAAGTTTATAGGAATTTTATCTATTTGGTTTCTTTATTTCTTGGAAGAAAATGTCAAAGACATTTTACCAAATTGCTTTGTTTGTGTGCTTATGCATCTCTACATAGTCTTTGGTAGAAATACTAAAAAATGCATCACTATGCATCATTAAAAAATCTTAAAAATCTGTGTTCTTTGTACCTTTTAATTGGATCTGAGAATCCTGAAGAATATGAAGAACTTCATGAAAGAAAGCTGAGGTTGGAAGAACAATATTTTTGTATCACGTGGATAATCAATTTAAACCTTGGCATGGTCCGAAATATCTCGAGATGCTGCAAGAAAAGAGATTAAAGTAAAGTGAGTAAAGATCTGGGTGGCAGACCAACCTATCGTTCTACTCTACTCAATGTTTCGTGATATTAACAATGACGTGTACTACACTTTCATTATTGCCCCTCACATATATGCTATCGTGGTTGACACTAAGAAGCCAAGTGTGGACGAAAGTTTCTTAATATATTTTCAACCACAATGAAAAATATTTTCAAATTGTATCATCTGATTGATACTATGTGGACATATATAGTATCGTGGTTTACACGAGAAAGATAGATATCTTCAAATTGTATTACTTGATTGATACTATGAGGACATATATAGTATTGTGGCTTACACGGCAAAGCCAAGTAGTGAGAAAAGTTTGTTTCTATTAGTTGAAGGACAATCAAAGATATCTTGAAATTGTATCAGTAGCTAATTTAATTTCGTTTGGGAAGACAAATATTGGTAAGCTTGTTTACGCATATCATGGAAAGTAGTAAGCCGATATATCTATTGCAGATCCAACAGTCCTATTGGTGGTAAGATAAGAAACCTATCTGAAACCATATGTGATTTGAATCTAACATTCGAATCCTCCCCTCTGCTTTGCTCTCCTCTTAGTGCTGTTCATTAGTGTGTATTCCATGTTAAGAATGTCTCTTTCTCTCACCATAGGAGAGGGGAGTAATTGTTAGAATTGAAAATGTAGAAAACACAATTCACATATGATAATTAACAATCTGTAACATCCCGCTCTGGCGCACTGGGGAAACTTATTCTTCGAGGACGCTTGCTCGCAAGTGATCTGGACTCTTATGATATTAAAACTCTTGGCCTTGATTTTGTTGCGTTATGATAGATGACTTGATGTTTTATTGCTTTGACATAGACAGGTGCTGTTGACTCGGTTTTACTGAGTGTGCAGGGTTTTGGACCTTGAGGATGCAGAGGCATCGATGGAACCCCTTGGACTCCGGATTGAGTCAGGGAGTGTGCTATTTGGGTTGATTTATTTACTGTGATATTTCATTGATTTGATAATATGATGTGGACATGTTCTGACACGATTGTTGATGATGCACGCTGACGATAGCTTGTCGACCAGACTCACATATGGAGTAAAGGGGCCACACACAATTTCCAGAGGGGTTGAGGGAGAGGCGTGGATAGCAGCCCTGCCACAGCCTACTAGCACTCCCGCCGTGGCTCGAACTGTATGTTAACAATTACCTAGATCGAGAGGATCCACGATGCCTTGAGGGAAAACTGCGACAGTCGCTCATGATGACTCTAAGGGGTGCACAATGAGGTGGGGGCCTTATTCCTTAGAATCCCTTAGTCTCCCACAAGTTCACCTAGCGGAGTGTTGACTCCAAGGGTTATTGATGTTTACCAATCAGTCAATTTGGCGAGTGGCACCCTTGGAGCACGTGGTGCATCCTGAAGGGCACTTCACGCAAAAGAGACACACGAAGCTAGTGGCACCCTTGGAGCACGTGGTGCATCCTGAAGGGCACGTCGTGCAAAATAAATAGAAGAAGCGAGTGGCACCCTTGGAGCACGTGGTGCATCCTGAAGGGCATGTCGCGCAAAAGAAACGAACAAGGCGAGTGGCACTCTTGGAGCACGTGGTGCGTCCTGAAGGGCACATCACATTGATATTGATGAAGGAACAAACCTAGATGGCCCTAAGACATTTAACACATTAATAAATTCTTAAACTACTTCCGTAATTAAATGTTGCCTAGTTCAGAATCTAAGTCCTAAGTCTAAAACTCTTGAGGGTAAAATTTTGTCTAACCTTAAGAAAAGACCCTATAAAAATAAAAATAAAAATTTAAACTAAAAACCACGTAAGTAATAGTTTTAGTCTTCATAAATTTTTGAGGTAAAATGATGAGAGTAATAATTTAATTAAAATTCACGGTTTTAAATTGTAAAGAAGAAATAAATTATTTAACTTGTGAAAGTGTAAAGGATTTCAAATCAATAATAAAGGGGAAAGAGTAAATAGCGCAACTGAGATTTTGGCCCTAATAAAAGGGGAAAGAAGGGAATAATAAAAATTAGGAAACTAAGAATTGGAGGAAACATAATAAAGGAAAGAAGGGAACTTATGGTAAAAAGCGAGGTCAACATTGTAAGGAATCTGCAATTAAGAACCTTCTAAAATGAACTAAATTAACAACTTCATTTTAGGGAAATTATTTAAAACATGTAAGGGGATCTAGGAACACCTAGGAGTAAATTTAGGAGCAACTCTAGGTGGGTGAGGGAAATGAGACAATTAATAAATTAAAGAAAATAAATTTTGGAGGAAAGTGGGGGATGAATGACACTTGTACGATGGAAAATTTTTAGAAGATTTTCATTAAAACTTAAATTAAAAGAGATTTAGGGAAAGTTTCGAAGACAAAAACTCTATAAAAGAAAGGGAAGATGAGGAAGAAGGGGATCGACTGTTAGCATAACGTTACGCTGCCGGAATTGTGACTTGACTGATTACCTGTGGAGAGTTGGGATTTTACAGCTTGGATAGGAGTGGTAGCTCGGCCTTGCGAGGCGAGATGGGAAGATACATAGACCATCTGGATTGTGTGTGGCCCCTTTGTGGCTCGGGGGGCTAAGGGGGAAGCAGAGTACCCCTAGCGATTGGTTGGGAGGTACCGGTGTAGTCTCGACGGTCGGCGAACGGGAGCGGCACGGAGCAGGAGCGACCCAGAGCGTGCGATCATCATTCAAGGCGGGAGTTAAGGCAACGGTATGTTTTTAATTTTGCATGATAGAAGGTATTAGGACCTTGACCCTCTCTTATTGTTATCAACATTTTTATCTTGGCTTGTGAGATGAAAACTACTTGGCTTAACTCTGCTTGGGTTCTCGTTGGATTGATTGGTTTTCCCTTCTGTTCCTCGGTGATTGAAATTGTGTTATGGTTATAAAATATTTCTTCTTACTCTGCTGTTGCATGTCGGTTTGGATAAAAGAGATTTTATGACTGGGTTTTATATATCACTGTGGGCATTTTTATTTATCACTGTGGGTTTTATATCACTGTGGGAGTTTGCTCTTACCGTGGGCGTTTTGTATATTACTGCGAGTTATTTTATCCTATTTTGAAATGTTTTTTTTTTTAATTGGATTAATGCGTGTGTGTTTTATTTTTTGAAATGGGTTCATTTGGTTTAGTGTTTGGTTGATTCTTCGAGATGGGTTCTTGAACAAGAGATGTTTGTGCTGTTTCCAATGGGTTGAGTGGGTTTCTGATTTTATATTGTGTTTTTTTTTCCAATGGGTCGTGTGTTTTCAGATGGGTTTTTTTTTTTCAGCACAGGTTTTGTTTTCACTTGTTTTAAACAAATTGATCTATCTGAGGCTGGGATCTTGTGCCTTGATTTTTAATTTGTTTTGTTCCAATTTGGAATTTATGTGATTGGTGATGTGTATTTTTTTTTAACAGATGGGTTTGTTTCAGTCTGGGGTTATGGTACTGCATGTGCTTCTTCTCGTATTGCTCTGTGTGTTCTTTCTTCAAACAAATGTATTCGTGATTGTTTTCCAAATTTTATGAGATTTTCAGATGGTTCTGTGCTAGTGTATGTATTTAGGAAGTGGGTGCATGCCTTGAATTTCTTTACCCAATTATGTGTATGATTTCTCGAGTGGCTGTGAGTAATTTTTGTTTGGTTTTTCATTTTCGTTTTTGTAAAATTGGATCCGAGAATTCATTCGGGCAATAGCGATTTTGGCAGTGGTTATTTTAGGAAACGAATATGTGTTCGGAAAATTTGTTGTGTAATGGAAATGTTGGGATTTAGAGTGTTTCTGCTCTGGACGGCGAGCTCTTTTCTCTCTTTTACCTTGACTGCATATTTTTCCCAAGAACCTCACTGCTGCATGAATACCTTGGTTTCCTGGCGAATTTCATGAAGATTCCTGCATTTTATTGGTCTACGTTTTATCATAACCATTCTTGTGTTTGAATATTAGTTTTTGCGTCTTAATTGATTGCGTTTTGTTATAACATCTTCCTGCGTTTTTAAATGTCCATTCCTGTGTATGGACGACGTTCCTATACCCATTACGACCATTTTATTATGACTGTGTTGATTCTACTATGGGCGCTTTATGGCCTGCGTCCTTTTACGTTACAACCTGTTCATTACTGCTGGTCCGGACTTGTAGCGGATTTGTCTCGGCTAGCGTTTGGGTTATAGTGGGACAACTGTATTACCCACGATTTTCGAGCTGGTAGTTGGCAGCCCCTTATTACCTTTAATCGCTTTCAGAATTGTCAGAGAGTTAATGAATTATAGCAGTTTAGTTTTGTGAATGGCCCTGAAGTTTAATTGTTATTTTTGATGGGTTATGACAACACACTATCTCAATGTGTGGGAAGCAAGTTTTTCTAATTTTATTTATCAAGCAACCATAGTAACTATAACCTGCTAAGGATAGTTTCCTTATCGTTGTAATGGTGGATGTACCAACCATATAATAGTTTTCTGGTTGCAGATAAACACAACACTAACTTAATAATGGAACGAGTGTAATGAATATATTCTGACGATCTTGAATTAATCAACCAGTAAACCCGACACTAACAAGTCAGTGGTTATATTTTCAAGGAAATATACGTTTTTAGATTTCTAAATGATAGGTTATTACTAAAGGGATATGTTATTTCTTCATATAAGTTCAAGGAGTGTGCTTTTAGAACTTTTAGAAGGAAGCTAGTCTTTTTATTATAAAAATGAAATTTGATTGAAAGGAAATCTTCTTGTTTAGCTAGTTCCCTTTTTATATTATAAAAACTTTAAGATAGATGATTGACTTATATTATTCTAGTATTAAAATGCAGTATTCTTATTAGATAACATAGAATGAATTTTAAATGTTATTTTATTTGCATTGTTATGGCCATATGATTTAAAGTTATTGTTGTCTTATGGTACTGATGTGGAAATTTTATTGTAAATGATAACATAAATGGTATAGTAATGTGTGACTACATTGCCGCTGTAATATATTGTCTTGCAATATGTAAAGGTAACATTTATGGCAATATAAAATAAAATATCATGTCAGTGTTGATACCATGATATGCATTTTATTGTTATTTTAAATGCAAAGTTATGGGAATATAAGATAAATGACATTGCTATTTATTTGTAATGCTATTGAAATTTTACTATTATTGATGACACATAAAATGTAAGGTCCTTGAACCAAGTACCTTAAATTACTATGATTGGGTAATTGGGGGATTTGCAATTACTTCAATTTACCTTATTCTAAGGTTGGGTCGGGTATCTCATTGATTAATGGAATTAAATGGAGTATTGGATCTGTAATTAATGTCAATTGCGTCATAGGAAATACCTTGTCTTAACCAATGATTTGTCGTTGTCAAAGTCCTTTTGACTTGTGCACTCCGTAGAGGACGTGGTTGTTCTTTCAATAATTGTTGTACTTGGTTTTGATCATTTAATTGCTTGGTCTGCTTGTGTCGAGCGGGATGTAGACACCTCCATGTTCCTCAGAACAGTCGCCAGCCCTGAGACCTTAAATGCTTAAAATGGATGGGAACCTGGGCTTGAGCGTTTCTTATGTGTCTTGGAGGTCCTAAACATTGCATGGTAGGATGGATGGGCAGACAGTATTTTATTTGGTCGGTTGATTGTTGCTCCTTACCGGCAGCTGTTGATGTGCGTCTTAGATCTTATGTTGATGTCACAGTTGCATGCATCATGATGCGTCGCCATGTGGAGGCGCATAGTAATGTCTCATTACCCTTGTACACATGCACACATAAAAGAAAATAAAAAAAATTAGCACTAGTTTAAGAGGTTTGTCGGCGTAACGGTGAGGATCGTTACACAATCAAAGAGATAAGAAACATAGAGATTTCACGTGGTTCACCCAAACGTTGGGCTATGTCCACCAAGCATAGGCATTGGTTGTCTTATTATTCAGATTATGGAAATTACATCAGACTTGCAAATTCTCACTTCGTCTCTCTCACTTTGCCTCTACAGGCTTACATGTATTTATATACATTTACAAGAAACTGATTATTAAATGCAATCCCTATCCATATTCTAACTTGGTCTATTTTTTTGTAACTAAGGCAGAATAATAGGATCCAAATCCATCATTGGAGGAATTCGTTCTCACCAAATTTCAACAATCTCCACCTTGACAACAATTAACCTGATACCTTGCTCCTTCCTTTTGATCATCACTATTTCTGCAAGCCAAGAGAAGCCAAGCACCACTACATCTTCTCTAATAAAATTGGTTTCATGATCTCGCCTGTGTGACTTGCATGAGTTTGGATTTCCTGAGGGGTCACTCCACCTCCAACATGTCTTCCACAACTGTGTTGTGAAACATATTTAGTGATAGATCTCCTCTTGTCCAAAACACCTGTAAAATATACATTACAATTATCGTAGACCATCTCATTGTGACCATTATAGGTGAAATTTGTGCTTCTCAAATGTTGAAGCACCCATTTCACTCAACCCCTGAATCTGTCACATATATGACAACATCATTAGCATGTGAAAGATCCGGTCTTAACCATTTCATCACATACAATAGACCTCCTACTGAACTTACACGAGACATAACCTTTTCTTCTTTATAGACAAGACCTATGCTTGAAGAAAATTTATAATGGAAAGCAAGAGGGATAAAAATTGGTTCTACAATGTTCATACTGAACTCCAACCAAAAATTACCTTTACCATCTATGTGTACTTCCATGTCCATAGTTTGTTTTGTTGCTCATTGATCCCTCATCTGAATTGTCCTGTCCACCTGAGTCATTTTCTTACTGATTTTATCCATGCTTCAGCTTGCATTGAGCATATCATTAGAAAATAACATCAAGACTATGAATGTACTATAAAATTTATAGTCATTCCTACCCTTTGCAAAATTCTGATTCACTATGAAGGATTCAAACCTCTTGTATATTTCTGTGGGTACCAATAGTCCATACAATGAACTTTCTAGCATACAAACAAATTTACCATTGCGAGATTGAATCAACATTTTTGGTTGTTCCATACATACTATATCTCTGTCAATGACGACCTTGTGAAAAGTAGGATCCCACACACAACATCCCTTTATACCACCATCATAACTTGCAGAGATATAAAACAAGCAGGAATTCATAAACAAATATTTTATGTCTAGAAATGATTTACTGCTTACCAGTTCCTGCAATTCTTTCTTGCTCTTTTGAACTTGATGCTTCTTCCATAAACAAGAAGATAAATCTTTCACTTCATATGTCGCTTCAGTACTCCCTTCCATCTTATAAAGGTTATAAACCTTTGTTTCCTTCATCACTACTAAATTATCTTTCGACAATGTGAGTGCTTTACCTTGACCTGTATACTTATATCCACAAGAATCCAACACTCCCAATGAAATCAAATTTGATTTAAGATGAGGTACATATCTAACATTTGTTAATTCCCTAACAATACCATCAAACATTCTGATTCTAATACTGTTAATCCCAACATTTTTACAGGGAATGCCATTTCCCATAAACATTGCACCCTCATCAACAGATTGTTAAGAAATGAACCAATTTCTATGTGAGAACCTGTCGTGGGAGGCACCTGAATCTAACTTTCATTCTTCTTGATATTGTAAATTACTAGAAATAAAACTTGGGGTGAAATCATGAAGATGGATTACATTTTTGCTTGTTTTATGAGAAAAACAACTGTATTTTCACAAGTTATTCAACTTCTAGCATACAAAAGTATTTTTTTTATTTAGAATTTCACTTTACAGTAAAAACAAAACTTGTGAAGAATTGTCTTAGCTTTCCAATGACTATTTTTCAATTTTTTTTTATTACAATTTGATATGTCAATTTGACAATTGTTTAACAATATGTTCCTTAAACATGAAATGAATGATAATGAGTTACTTATTTATAAAACAATGTATCTCTTATTAAACTTATGTTTTTAAGAAATTAAATATACTGCAACAATCTACAAAGACTCTATTTTATTATGACTTTAATTTTGAATCTAACGGATGAATATTATAATTTCTAGAATTTTTTGAAGTTGACCAAGCTGAAAACGTTTTGCAAATTTTAAGCACATGTTTTTCTATACGTTGTATCTATCTTAATTTTTACTTAAAACTAAAATCTAAACACACCCTTTTGAAAAGAACAGTTTAAGAATTATGAATATATATTTTTCCAAATGTTTCATTGTATATTTTTAGAGATGCCGATATTTCATTTCACCAAATCATAATGTCTGCTGAAAATATTATGTAGTGATTTTTTAAAAAAAATAAATAAAATTAGATAAAAATAAGAAAATGAAAACAAATTATAGGAATTGAAGGTAGATTCAATTTTGGAAATGCTGGTGTCATTTTCGAAACCAAATTCTTAGTATTTGCAGGAGTCCACAACCTTCGAAGTTAAGTTAAGCTCGGGGTAATTCTCTGGTTTTAGTTTTCAGTCCCAATTTCATGTTTTCCACCGAAATAATATTTCGGCCGAAACAATAATATTTTGGTCGAAAGACTAAAATCTAACAAAAACTGTTATAACTGAACGGTTTCCAAGTTTTTCAGCTGAAAAACCATTCTTTCTGGCGAAAGTCTGTCGAACGAATTTTTTCCATCGGAAAAAATGAAATGACACGTCGTATCGTTTTCTTTCTCACCAAATTGTATAAATAGGATTTTGTCCAAACACATTTAACACAATTCATCGGATGGAAAGACAAATATAAGCTCGAGGATAGGGATTTCAAAGCATTTCTATTACTGATTGCAGTTGTATTCTTTTCTTTCTTTATTTCTTCCCTCTGTTCCATAGGCTTAATTGGAGGATCGATATCGATACATGGTGGTTTTCTAGAGCACTTAAACAAAGTTTCAAATCATCTTTTTGGTTTTTGTTGAATAAGGTAATTGATGTTTGTTCAAGTTTTTATTGGAATAACAATTTATATGTTGAAAGATAAATGTTGAGCATTTTTTCAAGGTGAAGTATTTGTTGAACATATCTTTTACAGATAACTATAAAAGTCATGGGAAACAAAATGTTGCACAAGAGAAAATATGATCGCACTCGAGAGGATACTCACCAAATCGAACAAATGAAAGAGCTTTATCGGAGAAAGAAACAAGAACGTGCAAATATTGAAGAAATAAATGATGATAACGTCAATAGAGATTATCGACAATAAGAAGTTCAATCAGGTATGCATGCACATATGATGATCGAGCACACGACACACATTGGGACTGTATTCAGAAAGTACAAAATTCAAAGTATAGAATTCAAATTAAAATATTGTAAATAATATAATTGATTGTAACTACAATTTGATGTTTTTCAAAAAACATAAATAGATTTGTCTCATAATGTCGAAGAAAACGTTGAAACCGAAATTGAATCAGAAGATGAATCACCTATAGGTATGTACATAAATTTAGATTAATAGAAGATGAACATTCAAGTATATATAACTTAGTGAATTTGTGTTCGGGTTATGTTTTTTAATATAAACTTTAAATTGAAATGTGCAGGAGAATCTATCAACATTGATGATGAAATATTAGAAAATGTTGATACTAACAAATTTGGGAAGAAAAAAACTAAGCATTATATAAGATATCGAACTAAGAATATGTATAATACTTATTTCAAAGATGAATCAGTAACAGTACATGCTCAACTTTTACTTTCTCTATTGAAGTCAAGAAAGTTAAAAGAAGCTACATCATTATTGGGTATTCAAAAGTCGACAAAGGATACAAAGGTGCAACATAATGCCTTTAACAATATAACTAGTGTATTAAAATCTTTTGGAAAATCTCGAAAATAAGATGTCGGTGTTGCACATAAAACGTTACAAACAACAATTGTTTCAGGGAGCAATATAAAAGATCGTTTGACACTACACATGGAAAAAATGATGGGAACGTTAAGAAAAACATTGCACAAACATAGAATTTGTTTTTCCAAATAGATGTAAATGATGAATTGGCTTGTTGAATAGTGATTTCTAGACAACCCTACAAAGATAGACTTGTAGAAAATGTTAAAGAATTGGCCTGTAATTGTTGGTTGGAAGAATCTCGTGTTTCACCACATACAAGGGATGTGTTGCGTCAAAGAATAGCACAAAATCAATATGAAGAACATCCAAAACATATATTTCCAATGTCACAAATATAGTTGTTTAATAAGTTCAAAGAAGAGCACAAAGAAGTTAAAATTTCCATCAATAGATTTGTGCAACAAAAACCATGGTTTGTTAGTCCTATCACTGCCCGTAACACGTGTTCTTGTCGTTATCATGTGGAGTTTGAGTTGTATTACGACACTTTTTTGGATTTTGGTAAACTTTATGGCCAGGCTCACCTCCTCCTTCTACATTTTGTGTTTTTATATATGAAATTATATGTGAAAGAGAAGATGATGATTTATTTTACGAAAAAAAATGTGTTGGTGGAAAGAATTGTGATCGTTGTGGAAATCTAAGTTTGTTTCATTCAAAGTATCATATTGATATGAATGATCAATCATTTTCTAATATAAGATTCAATTGGAAGAGATATGAATATTTGAGTATCACAACTCCACATTCTTCAAATGTTATTTCCAAAAGGCTTGATTTGAAGGTGGATACAATTTGTTTGATAGAGTTTTTGAAGAGGTTTGAGGAAGAAATCTATAAATACACCAAGCATTCACATAGAGCTCGATGGCAAGATCTACAATTCAAACAATCCCGTGAAGTGTTTCCACCGGGGACAGTTTTGTCTATAGTTGATTTTGCAGAGAATTACACATTCGCTGAACAAAAAGAAATACAGAGTGAATATTATCATTCTGATCAAGTCACCATATTTGCCCACATTCTATATAGACATCCTCAATGGAGTCTTCCAAACATAGAAAGCACCAACGACAATTGACATGTTATTAAAGAATATCACTTTTATATAAGTGATGATCGAACACACGACACACATTATGTACGACATTGTTTTGATAAATTTTATGATTCATTGAAAGAACACGAAATCATATTCGATCGACATTGGATATGGTCCGATGGGTGTGCGGGTCAGTTCAAATCTGTACGATCATTCTATTGGTTATGCCGTCTTCATAAAAAATTAAACATTACACATTGTTGGAATTTTTTGAGACTGTTCATGGAAAATGAGAGCATGACGGTGCAGGGGCATGTATAAAACGAGCACTTCGAAGGTATCAGTTGAACCCTCATACCGATCAATTTGATTTCGTTGAAAAAGTTGTTGAATGGTGCAACATGGCGCTAAGCAATGAATATAATCCGTCAAGGGATGTGCACAGGTGTGTCTATATATAAATGTTACATGTATGTAGACAGGATATATAAATTTGAATGTGTTCAAATTTATATTCAATCTTTATTCATTTTCTTGAGAGATTTCAAGTTAACACGTTCTTGTCTTGTGCAGGTATTTTTGGCATGTTGGAATCAAAGATGTAAATAGATCAATCTCATATGACGCCAGTACAATACCTGAGACAAGAAAAATACATTTAGTTAAAACAAAAAGTTTTCAAAATGGGTTTTCATTTGATAGATGAAATGACTCTTGTTTTTGTTCAGTTTTCATAGACGACTCAAAATCCATAGATATTTGCGAGAACGAAAATGCAGGATATGTTAAAGCTTGGAGACAGACTGAACTTAATGTAAAAGGGAAAATTCCACTTGCAAGCTCAGAGGAGATGGAATCAAATGAAACTATAGTGTCAGTTGATGGCGATAGAGTTTATGATCTTGTTAGAGAAGGTAAAATTTTTATGTTTAAATTTTTTCAAATAACTTGTAGATACATACTTGTGTGATAATCTAACACATATTAATTGTTGTCCAATATATCCAATTATTTGCAAGAGATGTTTTTTCCATGGTTGCACCTGTAGACAACACTAAAAACGTGAAATATTATTTGATGCGATGCACAGAACAAAAGATGAGGCTATTAGAAGATTTTGATGATAACGGTTTTATATATGAAAGAGGATCCATTGTATTGAAACGATATTTTTTTCAAGAAACCCATCAAACCGATACTCATGTTCACTTTCAATACTACTAGTCAGATGTCACAAGTTGTCAATATAGTCATTTGGTATGTGCAACGTGCATAAAGTTAATAGAAGTTCAATAAAAAACAAAAAAAAAGTTAGAAAATGGAAAATGTCCAAAGTCGATCATGAATGAATAATTGAAGATGGAATACCATTACGTTGTTTTTAAACAAACTTGGCACATGTGTACATTCCATAATTTTTAATTTTTCATTGAAAGTACATTCTAGATTTTGATAACTTGTTTTGACTATCTTCAAACATATTTCCAATTATGATATTTATAAAAAGGGTACTATGTATATTAGTAAAAAGGGTACTGCACCCCAATTAGTACTATACCCCAATTACTATGATATTTATAAAAAGGGTACTGCACCCCAATTAGTACCTAAACGTATATTGTTAATACTTACAACCTAATTAGTATAGGATTTAGGGAACTACTAATTTGTAGGGATGATTTTAAGGATGGAAATTTATTTTAAAATGTAGAAACCTTGGTCAATCTTACTAATCCTTCATATTCCAACTATAAATGTTTGCCGATAGTTTTGTAAAAATATTCAAATTTCCAAGGATTTTATGTAGTTTTTATAAAATTTTGGTGATACTTAAGGTAAAATAATTGTATCCTATAGAATTCGGGCGAATCATTTTTAAAATAGCGAATCTTATTTTTGGAAAAACCATGGAAAATTAGCCCAGGAGTGAAATTTATCCCCTAAAATCATCCCTGCTAATTTGTATGGAAGTGAAAGAACCATTTGATAACTTATACCCCTATCGATACCCAAAAGTATGTCATTGGCGAATTTCACCCTAATTAGTATAGAAGTAAAAGACATGCTTGGGGCACACCTTAATTTACATATATAGGAGTGAGACAACAACTTAATGAATTTGCATCTTTGTTAGTGCTAAAATTATGTTCTTGGTATTTAAACAAGAATTAATATAATAACAAGGAAACCACTTGTGGTGCACCCTATTTGAATAAGAGTAAGAGAAGTACTTACAAATTATGACAACCCCATTAATACCCATGAATGAGGGAATCACTTGGAAATTTATGCCCAAGTATGTTATTACCTAAATTTGTATAAGAGTGAAAGAACCAATAATCACTTGGGGTGCACCCTAAGTTTAATATAGAATAGAGGAGAACTTAATCTTTTAGGGACATGCATTGTATATAATACAAGTTATTTTTTCAAGTCAAGAAGTGAAGTATCTATAGGCGCAAGGAATGAAACTAATCCTAACTTAGGCATGCTCACTACTAGGCATATTTACGAGACATATTTAAGTACCTGATCCGACTAATAGACCCGTGATCATATATCCTTATAAGCACGCCCCCTTCTAATATTTGGATGAGACTAATCCTCTTTAAAGAAAGCATAGTATTAGGGTAGCTTTATGATATCAAATTATTATTCCATCCTATGATTGGAAATGGATCACATGTTAAGAAAAGTAAAATATATTTTAGTGAAGCTCATTCGATGGGGTTTACTTGCTTTAGAATGTTTGAACCCATTCACATATATGTCTTATGGAGCCATCCCCTTCAAACCCATAATTTCCAACCATACTCTTTGATTTTCCCCATGTTCATAAAGGGGCACACATGTTGAGAAAGCATATACTATTATATGTAGGGTGATTAAGTCATGTTAATTACAAAGGGGTCCCTCTCACATGAAGTTGTAAAACTTCATGTCCACCTTTTCACATGTTCGATGGGTTCGATTTACTTTGTTGTCGCCTTGGTACATGATAAATGATACAATTCCGTGGGTCCTCAAGTGGTAATACAAGTGGCCATATAAACTCACATGCTAGGAATGGAGCCACACCCATTGAGCGACTCTTCCTCGTGGCTCATTCTATTCCATTGACGATTAAAATGGATTGGACGTTATTCTTTTATGAGGTAACATTTAATCTCTTTGTACTTCATAAGGTTCATAGCCACATAGTGTCATGAAGTTCACTTATCAAATCCAATTGATCACATTGGGGAGTTATAGATGTAATGCTTTATAAATATTTTAAGTGTTGCAATTATTTTATATGATAATAATTTATTTTTAAGGTCATGATATTTGTGTAGGAGATTTTGTTGTTTATAGGATAAGAGACTCTCCCTTAACCATTTGATTGTTATTGTTTTATATGATAATAATTTATTTTTAAGGTCATGATATTTGCGTAGGAGATTATGTTGTTTATAGGAGAAGAGATCCTCCCTTAACCATTTAATTGATAAGGTGTATGGAAATATATAACCTTGTTCTTTAGTTTTCACCATGACTTTCAAAGTCAAAACATGGATTTTATATTTACAATATTACTTTATAAAAAAAACATAAATTTTATATTTACCATATAAAATTTGTAGAACACAAAACAACAAAAGACCAGTTTTCAGGTCCCTAGGTCGAGAACCCGCGATCCAAAAACAGGCTATGTCTGGAATGAGGGTTCTATGCATGCTCTATATATCTAATTAATCAAATTACATATTTGGTATGTATAATTTATGCTGTCCAGGAACCTATATATTGACAAATTTCAATTTCTTGTGTCCATGAGACCTTGTTTTAAAGAAAACTAATTCGGGAATGCTAGTTTCTTTGTGCTTTTGTCCACAAACCTATGTAACAGACGTAGGTCCTTAAAAATTTTCTGCAAGTCCGATTGTCAATTTGTATATCACAGAACTCTGGGTGCTATTTGTAGGGCACGAAACAACAGAAGCCCAATTTTCAACCCCCCAGCCCGAGAACCCACGATCCAAAAACCCCCTAAGTATAGAGCTCCATCCATGCTCTATAAAATCTCATCCCCATACTTTATAAAGGTACATATTTCGTATGTATAAAAGTAAATATCTACTTTATAAAATTACATACTTGGTATGTATAATTTATGCTGTCAAGGAACCTATAATTTGATAGATTTCAATTTCTTATGTCTAGGAGCCCTTGTTTTAAAAAAAACTAATTCGAGAATGCTATTTTTTTCATAATTTTGTCCACCAGCCTATGTAACAGACGTTAGTACTATTTTTTTTGTTTTTTTATCCACCACTGTATGTAAAACGTAAGGAAAACTAATTCAGGAATGCTAAATTTTTTGGACACGGGCCCCTTAAAATTCAAATAGTCTGTAAGTCTCATTTTTAATTTGTATATCGCGGAACTCTCGGTGCTATTTGTAGGGCACAAAACAACAGAAGCTCAATCTTCAGCGTGCCAACTCGAGAACTCAGCCTGAGGGTTTCGTGCATGATCTATATATCTACTTAACCAAATTACATATTTGGTATGTATAATTTATGTTCTCCAGGAAACTATAATTTGATAAATTTCAATTTCTTGTCTCCAGGAGCCCTTGTTTTAAAGAAAACTAATTCAGGAATGCTAGTTTTTTTTTTGCTTTTGTCCACAAACCTATGTAACATACGTAGGCCCTTAAATTTGAAATAGTCCGCAAGTCTGACTGTCAATTTGTATATCGTGGAATGATCGGTGCTATTTGTAGGCCACATAACAACAAAAGCTCAATTTAAAGCCCACCATCTTGACAACCCGTGATCCAAAAATTCAAGTAGTCCGCAAGTCCGATTGTCAATTTGTATATCGCAGAACTCTCGGTGATATTTGTAGGGCACAGAATAGCAGAAGCCCAATTTTCAGTCCACTAACCCGAGAACCTAGAATGAGGGTTTCATGCATGCTCTATACATCTACTTAATCAAATTATATATTTGATATGTATCATTTATGTTGTCCATGAACCTATAATTTGATATATATCAATTTCTTGTGTCCAGGAACCTTTGTTTTAAAGAAAACTAATTCGAGAATGCTATCTTTTTTATCCTTTTGTCCACGAACCTCTATAACAGACGTAGGCCTTTAAATTTCAAATAGTCCACAAGTCTGATTGTCAATTTCTATGTCGCAGAACTCTGGGTGCTATTTGCATGGCACGAAACAACAAAAGCCCAATCTTCAGCGTGCTAGCCCGAGAACCCGCATGCTCTATATATCTACTTAATCAAATTACACATTTGGTATGTATAATTTATGCTGTCCAGGAACCTATAATTGGATAAATTTCAATTTCTTGTGTCGAGGAGCCCTTGTTTTAAGGGAAACAAATTCGAGAATGCTAGTTTTTTTGTTCTTTTGTCCATGAACCTGTGTAATAGATGTAGGCCCTTAAATGTAGGCCCTTACATTTAAAATAGTCCACAAGTCCGATTTTCAATTTGTATGTTATGGAAATCTAGGTGCTATTTGTAGGGAACAAAACAACATAACCCAATTTTCAGCGTGCCAGCCCGAGAACCCGCGATCCAAAAACTGGAAAATATGGAATCTCATTCCCATACTTTATAAAATTACATATTTCGTATGTATAAAAGTAAATATCTACTTTATAAAATTACAAATTTGATATGTATAATTTATGTTGTCCAGGAACCTATAATTTGATAAATTTCAAATTCTATTGTGTCCACGAGCCCTTGTTTTAAAGAAAACTAATTCGGGAATGCTAATTCTTTTGTGTTTTTCTCCACGAACCTATGTAACATACATTACTACTATTTTTTGGTGTTTTTGTCCACCAACGTATGTACAAAAATACTTGCAATTTTTTGTGTCCAAGAACCTTTTAAATGTTAATACTTTTTGATAAATTTTAGGAAAAAACTAATTCGGGAATACTATATTTTGCATGGAAACCACATGTACTTCAACTTCCTACCCACGTGTCTATACTTGGTCGCAGTTATTCCCATTACAACCTGATAGGGACTACGTTGCCATGCAACACTTGTTAAATATGACATCCTCCCATTAAATGTTGTGCATGAGAATTTTGTGCATAAGGACGACGCTCCCCCTATATGAAGGTTCGCGCATCTAGCACACTCCACCAACACTTACACATAGCATCTCTCTATCTAGGATTCTCCTGTATGATTGTATAGGGAGTGTATTTCTCCATACTCTCATGTGGTCTTTCTCGATATGCTCCTCCAACACTCCTTAGCGAGCGTCCAGGTAAGAGAAAATGCCCCTTCTGCAACGAACTCGTCTTTCAACGCTCAAATTGGATTTCTATACTAATATTTATGCGGCTCTAGTTGGCACATCTATTTCACCTGCTATGATACCACTTGTTGTGTAGTGGAAGCGTAAAACATAGATATAAACGATGCAATTACAAAACATAGCAATCAACAATCACATAAAAATAACAAAACGATTAACTATGTTGTAAAAACCTATACACTGAAACATCCACGGGACAATGATATTTGATTTATTTATCGTTCAAGGGAGATATTACATCATGCAGACCAAGCTTATCACTTTCACTCTCACGCTCTTGCCTCTATGGGCGTATATGGATTTATAGAAACTCTCCATAGTTTATTACACTGATTACATTAATGTGGATCCCAAAAATGGGTGATTTGTTCCAACAAGAAACTGATGTATAGGAACCACTAAATCTACTAAACCCCACAAAATCATGGAAAATGGTTGACATATCTCAACATACACTACAGAGCTGCATACATAATATTTATTTTAAAATAATGGCTCCAGCAAAAATGGTTGATAGTGATCCATGTATGCTACAAAATATTAGTTTGTTTCTATGTTTCTTCCTCTTCTATAAAAGTCATTGAAAGAATAACATTTAATTCCATATCGTGGTGGTGGAATCGAATCGTCTTGTGTGTTGCATAATAGCCTTCACTCTAATCAAAACATGTTTTTGTAAAGGTAAATGTTCCATAAAGACATAGGGAAGAGAAATATGATCGTTTAAAATCATCTCGCTCAGAAAAATTGCAATGTCTTTCAATCTTCTTACTTTCGATTTTGTTTGTTTGTCACCATTGAGACGTTTTTTTTTTAATGTTGTGAGTATGTTGTTAATTCATATAGTTGGAGTTATCATTTTATTGGGACACTAGGGCCTTCATAGATGTACCTGTAATGTTGATTACGACAAGATGCAAGCGAATATCTTTATTTTTAAACAAAGAATTGAAAATTTTCTTCATGAGAGAGTGGTTTGTATGTATCCCCTAGAGATCTTCTAGTGGAGTGAAAAGTATATATAAAACTAGAATATGAATTTCCAAAATATGCACGAATACAATTTATCAATTGGGAATTCTTGTTTTGTATGTGATAGTCTTGAAGTAAATGTTTTATTCTTTTGAACTTAGAAAGATAATCTCTTCAATGTAGGAGAAATTAGTGGGATTTAAAGAAATTGATTGGATTTCAAGACAATGTGATCAAATATCATCATGTTTAAGAAACACGGTTTCGAACTTTGTCCGAGCATCTTCTAGTTTGTCAACTCCTTGAAGGTGAGACTATAAATAATTAGAGATTGACATTTCGATTAATCCACATACTTTGTCATTTTTACTATCCGATTTGGTTTTCTTTGAGACATTAGTGGGCATAGTTTATTTTTCCAAAGTAATATGGAAATATCATTTAGTTTGTATTACATACTCCATATGGGATTTGGATGAGAACAATTAGAAAAAATGACATTGAAATGGATCTAATGCCAAGGCTAGCCTATTTTAAGGAAAGCATAGAAGGTAATCAAGTTTCCCCATGCAAAGTAGAGGTTAACATGCATAAAGAGGTTGTTTTTTCATAAAATGTTTCATTTATTTATCTAATTTTCCTTATAAGGTCACTTTTACAAATAAGTTTCTTATAAGTACATTTACAAATAAATTACGTTAAGATACAACTACTAAATTTAAAATGTTGCATTTATTTATCTAATGTTCCTTATAAACTCACTTTTACAAATAAATTCCTTATAAACACATTTACAAATAAATTACTTTAAGATACAACTATTAAATTTTATAAAATAAGTGATAAATTTTTTTCAAGTAAAATGATTTTTTGTGTGTAAAAGTAAATAAAAAAAACACATTAAAGTAAATCTTTTTTACAATTTAAGTGATTCACTTAAATTTCTATGAACCTCGTAATTTTTATTTAATAAAGTGAATTAATGAAAAATATATAAAAATTGTTGTAAAAAAGAAAGAATATATTTTCTAACTTTTTGGATTGAAGTGTGTGATTACTCTATTTTTTTTTTTTTTATAAAAAAAAATGCAATATAAATGTACACAAAAATACAAGTTTTGTAGAAAAAAAATCTAAAACTTAACTTTATTAATAACATGCCCTAGATGGTCTAGGGTCTCTTACCTTTATTCTTTTATTTTCACAATGGCCTGTTAAGGTCTCTTAGATTTATGTATAGTGTTTTTTAATTTTCACTCTACATATTTTCTCCACTATTATAAGGATCCTTCCCTTTGTACTTCAATTAAGTTTATAGGAATTTTATCTATTTGGTTTCTTTATTTTTGGGAAGAAAAAGTCAAAAACATTTTACCAATGTGAGGAAAAATGTTATTTTCCATGTAACATGTCATGTCTCCATTCCCTATGTGATAGGACATATTCTTCCATAATGATTAATAGACAAATACTTTTATTTTAGGGACCTTCTATTCTTCATGCTTCAAAGTTTGAAGAAGAAATATAATATCAATATCACTTGGGATCCAGCTTAACATAGGCCCTTTGCTCCATGGCCACGGTAGTTCCAAGAGAGAATCTCGAGTGTCCCAAATTCCTATCTATTATTGTATTTTTTGTCTCTATCTCTAATAACATTTTCTCTATTCCTAATTGTTGTCAATTTTACTTGCTTCCTATATTCTTTTACCTTTTGAACTTCCTTTCATAATTAACCTTGGTCTTTTGGAATGAAGAATTCATTTATAAATATTCTTGATTGTTTCAAACTTATATATTTATTGAATACGCCATATTTATTGTCATTAAATCTCACATTGACATGAGTCAACCTATTCTTATGCTCAATTTTTTTTTCCAAGCTTATTGGTTATATGAGACGAGTTGTTTCAATTTGTAATTTATTTCATAGTTCTTTGACTAGTGCTAGGATGTCCTCATATTTATTCTCTTTTAATACAAAAATTATGAGGTTCAAGGCTCTTTCGTTATGCTTATGGTCTAACTCTATAAGATTATTCATTTCCTCTTTGATTAGTTTGATATCCAATTTACCTTCCAAGCTATTTATGGTCAAATTGTTATTTTTCTTTTTTTCTATCTCTTGAATTATATTCCTTAGATTAAGATTTTATATATTATTGACCTCTCCTTCTTGAGATGATTATTTCTTTTACTATATTTTCTTTCTTATTCCCCAATATTTTGTTTTCTATCTATTTTTTATCTTGTATTCAAAGTATCTAAACTTATTATAAAGCATCACATCTAAGTATTTTTGAATTTTTGCTTCTTTATGTTCTCTACATTTATGTAATGATTGAGTATATTCAATAGACTATCTAAGGTTACCAAGGTTACTTTGGTAGGTTTTCTTTTGAGTTTTTTTTGGTGAATGTGGATTGTTCATATTGGAATAAAGAAATAGAGAAGAGATAAATTATAAACAAAAGTGGGAGAAAGAATTTGTAAACTTAATTAGGTCAAATTCATAGATTAGGATTATAGAGGTATGCCTCACTGAAAATTCCTTGGTTAAAATGACACATGAAAATGTCTCACTAAAAGTAAACCATGAAAGTTCCTTAGTAAAAATGCTTATCAAAATCACATATTTAGAATTTTTTTTTTGAAGAATTCAAATAAGTATTAAAGAAACATTTCAATAAACCTTATCAAAATTAATTATAACATATTTATGTTAAATTTTATAAAATTATTATCATTAATGAAAATTAATAATTACTTTATTTTTGAATTTTAAAATAAAATGTATTAAATAAGCACTCTAATAAACCCTCTCAAAACTAATTGAAATAGATTTATAGTAAATTTTACTAAATTATTATCATCCTTCAAAAATAATTGAAACAAGGGAAGCTATAAAGAAACAAGTCCAAATCCCTTGGTTAAGATAAGAGATTTTTAGAGAATAGGTATGATGGAATATAATTAAATAGAATGTCCTCAGCATGGTTTTTCTCTACAATGGAATACACAATGTTTTAATCACTAAAGTAAGCATATGCATGATATCACAACATTTGTTATTTTAAATGGGCCAGTAAGGAATAACTTTACTACCATAATTCTACCATGTGCCAAATGGAGACTGTATCATTTGATATATCCTTAACATCATATCATGTGAAACTATAAAAAAAAGCATTTCTTGACAAACATCCATCTCCTAGACCTTTCATGCAGTTGTTTAAACTATATGATTCAGTAGTTCACAATTGCAACGTGGATGCTCATTGAATAACTTAGTTTAACTACCAACAAATTGCAAACATAGAAAAAACTAAGAGAGTTCGGATTTAAATAGAATTAGAAAGCACACAAACATACTAGTATTTCACTAAGGCTCTATCCATCACTATTTATCCTACAAGGATCCAATCCACCTTGATTCGATTCTATGCACCAAACGTCCATCCCAATTCTACACACATATGTTCAATTTCACCACTAAGACACATGAATTTCAATTCAAATACAAGCTGGGCCCATGAAGAAACCCTTAGTCGAGCCGAAGCACAAAGATCAACTTATTTAAAATATATATATATCTAAATTTTTAAATGTCTAATCAAGAAATGCATCATGTCTCCAAGAAAAACAAAGAATTTTATAATAGAACACTAAAATATTTTGAATATGACCAAGCTTAATTGAATGAGATGGAGGAAAATTCATTATTGTTGTGGTTTAACTGATCCAAAATATTACAAAATGAAATATTAACAACCAAGTAATGTACAATGTGCCTCTACATTGTTGCTACTTTCATATGTGTCAATAATCAAAATATGATAACTTATTATACAAAAATAGGGCACTAAGTGTAAAACCCAATGATTTGGATGGATTCTATCCATGTTCTATCCCCTTTGGGATATGGTCCAAAGAACACATGAATCATGTGAACTTGCCATCTTGTTTGTTGTATTCTCTTTCCCTAGGTGCATAAAATCCACTCTCATTAATTAAAAAAAATTAATATGTGTTATTACATGTAACTATTATATGTAGACATAAATGTCTCACATTATGTCTTCATAACCTCAAATAAAATCCAATTTTGAAAGAAACAGTGGATAATTGGTTGGCATGCCAAGCTAAGGAGTTTTGGGATTGGTGTCCAAAAGAGAGTTTATTATCCAACAACATATATTTTTATAAAGTGTTTAAAAATACTCCTCATGCATATTGACATGTGTTTTATAGCACACCATCCTAATTTTATGCAATTATCCTTCATGCCATTCGATCAACTTGAATAGAAAGCATTTCATGCCATTTATATAGATGCATATGTAGTCCTAATACTCTCCCCATGTAATTTCAATTTGTGAGGAATTATGATCCATCAAGAACCCAAAATGTCAAAATAAAAGGGATTAATGGAGTAGGACATGACTAGATTAAAATGAATAATTGGAGGATCTAGAAGGAAAAAAAGAATTACATGGTTAAAAGAAATCCAAAATGTCAAAATAAAAGGGATCAATGGAGTAGGAAATGACGAGATTAAAAGGAAAAAATGGAGGATCCAGAAGGAAAAAATAATGGCAAGACACTTGTCAATGGAAACGATACCACTATAAAACAAAAATTGTTTCCAACTAGATTACCTCACATCTTCTTGCTTAATTCATGGAAACTAGTTTGCATGGATAGACAATAGGCCCATTGTTTAGCTTCAAACATGAATAAACAATGGGTGATTATAAACATGCACCACTTAATACCTTGGTGAGTTCACTTTTACATATTCTTATTTGGAAACTAAATGGAGCATTGAATATGTTGTTAAGAATCCAAATTTAAAAGAAAATGCCTTGGTGAGTTCACTTTTATATATTCTTCTTTGAAAAATAAATGGAGCATCGAATATGTTATTAAGAATCCATCCAATTTTTCAAATATAGTGGTATTTCTAGTTAGTCAAATAGTGAGCACACATTTTTCGGCGAGTGCTAGGGTTAGGGCTTTTGATCCACGCCTATGAACCCTTGCGATCATGTTTGGGATGAAATGACCCCCTATGAGGGGGGGGGGATCCATCATCTGGGTCCTTGACCTTGGATCTATAGGCCTTCCAGGCCTTCAATCCTCCTACCCAAAGACACACAAGGAAACTCCATCCTGATTCGTAAAACAATCGAGAGAAATCCCAATGATTGTTGTGCATGCTCCCTCAACACGATCGCTATCCATCAGATTGGATGAAAAAGGACTGATAGGTAAGTTCATAGGATTGTGTCCCTCCCCAAAATCCATGCACCACTGGTTGGAATCAAACTTGCGTAAACTGACCTAGGGAAAAATTTCGACGACCTTTTGTGGTAAGTGTTTCTTCGCTTTCTTATTCGAAAAAAAAGAAGAGAGAGACCTAATTTTCTGAAGTTACGCATACTTGATGGGTGCTCGTGGAATGTATCTCAACAAATGTACTCTAGATTTTAGTCCAGAAAATGATATTCCCTCAACAGTCCCTATGTGGGTAGGACTGCCATTCCTCCCACTTCATTGCTGGAATGATGAAACCATAAGAAGAAACAACAAATCATTGGGAAAATATATCGATCAGGATGAAGTAAGAGAGGTAATTCAAGATTGTGCGAGACTCTGTGTGGAGGTAGACCTAGAAAAAGGGCTCCCAAAATAAATACAACTAAACTTAGATAATTGGTATTATATTGAACAAGTACATTATGAGAAAATCCCCTTCAAATGGAAATCATGCCATGAATACAAACACTTCGCAAAAAATTTCCCTCAAGTCAAGGAAACTCGAGATCAGTACCTGAAGAAAGATCAGCATAAACAACCAAAGAGGAAAAAAGCTATTGGAAAAAAACCCTCGAATCCTTCACAAGGACAAAGAGAAAAATATCTAGGTCCGAGAGAACGGCCTTCAGGATCTCCACACAAAGGGGAATCAAGTCATACTCAGTATGTTGGACAACCAATAGAAGGTACCATGGAGGAACCCAGAGAAAGCTAGGAAGAAAATGGAAAAAAGAGACAAGAAGAGATAGAGGAGGAGGTCATAAAAGGTAAAGAAAAAAAAATCCTAATCACAAGTGGGTAATCCAGAACAAAATCTCCCCCAAATCTCCCCCCAGAGCTCCCATATGTTTCAAAATATGAAAGAAAAGATACTTCTAATAGTGATACATATCTGGAGGTCACCCCACCAACCATAACAAAAAAACCAGGAAGAAAATCTCATAGAAATAAATGATAATCACTTGCAGACAAAGAAAAAGAGCTAGGCATCCAAAAAACAATAGAGGAAGCATTAAAAAAAGAAAGCAAATACAGGAAAAATAATCCTGCCTAGCACAAGGGAGTATCATCTCATCCCTCTAAACGGGGGGCACCGAAATCCGCTGATAAATGATGAAAGTTGTTTCCTAAAACTATGGAGGATTATGGAGAAAGGACACAAAATAAGAAGTTAGAAAACTAATACAATTATAAAAACCCTCAATCCTTCTACTCCAAGAGACAAAAATGAGGGACCTGGAAACCCTCCAATATCTAGAAAAAATATGGAAAAAAGGTAAAGAAATATGTTCTAGAGGAGACTCTAGAAGAAAAGGTACATTATAGAATGTGAAAGAATTCAAGCTAGAGGTGAAGGCACATTACCAATTATGGTTGATGGTCTCCTTAACCAAGAAAGATACAAGTATGTTATTCTCCATCATAAATGTTTATATGAAAAATAATTATCTGGAAAAAGTAGAATGTTGGCGATCCCTTCAGGATATGGCCACTAAAAACCCTCCTCAAAACTTGATCATTGTCGGGGACTTCAACACCACAAGATGATTAAAATAAAAATGAGGGGGAGATATCGTGAGAAATAAATTCAGGGAAAAAATGGACGATGTAATTTCGGATCTAGATCTCTTCAATGTTCCATCTACTAAAGGTATGTACACTTGGAACAACAGAAGAGAAGGACCAGACCACATTGAAGCTAGGCTGGACCGATTCTTAATAAGAAACACTTTCCTGGCCCTCCCAAACAAAGCCCGTTCTTTGAATCTTCCTTGGGCAGGATTATATCATCATCCTATCTCTCTAGCATTTGAACCACAAAAAAATTGGGGCCCCATTCCCTTTAGATTCAATCCCCTTTGGATGGATCGTTCGAAGTTCCTTTCCTCTATCTTCAAATCTAGAATCAGTGGATTATAATATCTCCAAATTATATATGGGAGAAGAATTTCAAGTTGGTGAAAGGATTCCTAAAAGAATGGGAAAAAACCTCCTCGAACCCGGCTCAGAACAAGGTTAGAGATAAAAATATTCATCGCGAAAAAATACATGGAGACAAAAGAGGTTCAACAAATCCATATAATGACTGAGAAAAAAATCCACAAAGAATAAATTCAAGCGCTAAATGGAGAATAAATCATATGGAGGATAAAATCCAGAAGACTTTGGTTGAAAGTAGGGGACCAAAATACATCCCTCTTTCACAGACACAAAAAATACAGAATTTGGGCCAATCAAATCTTTGAAATCAAAACATCGGAAGGGGAAATTTTAAAAGTTTTTTATCAAATAAAGAAGCAAACTATTAATCATTTCCACAAGCTCTATACTTCAAATGGAAGAGAAGAGGATGACCTAGTTGATTCTCTTCTCAGGCACATTCCAGGTAAAATAATGGATGAAGACAATATAAATCTCAATAGACAAATAGAAGAAGTTGAAATCCTAAAATCTATCAATAAATTCAACAAAGACAAATATCTGAGACCAGATGATGGCACATAATCAAGCTTCACCCTTCATTTCTATAAAAAATGCTGGCACATAATCAAGCATGAATTCATCACAATGATAAGATTTTCTCATAAATAAATAAAAATGGGAGGAGCCACCAATTCCTCCTTCCTAGTGCTTATTCCAAAAGAAAATGGTGCCTCTACTCTGGACAGATTTAGACCCATTTCTCTATGTAATATGTTTTATAAAATCATGGCCAAAATCATAGCTAAAGGGTTGAACACTTTTCTCAGATTACCAATCCTTCCTAACCAAGAAAGAGTTTTGGAAGGCCAACAAATTTGGGACAACTTTATTCTAGTACAAGAAGAAATACGCTCCAACAAATCTCGAGGAGAACGAGGTATGGCAATAAAATTAGATATGGAAAATGCCTTTGATAGAGTAGAGCATGTTTTTATTTTTAAGTTTATGAAAAAATTTGGGTTCAGTCGAGATTTTATTTCCTGGATGGGAACTTGCATTGCATCCCCTTGGATCGGTCTCCTCTTAAACAGATGACCAAATACCTTATTTAAGGCCTCCAAAAGCTTAAGGCAGGTATGCCCACTCTCCCCTCTTATGTATGTGATCATGGAAGAGACTCTTAATCGAACATTAGAGTGGGAAAGCATCAATGGCTCAATCCCGGGAATTAAAATAGCCCAGGGTATCAAATGAATCAATCATTCACAATTTGTTGATGACACAATTCTCTTGAGTGGAGCTTCAAAAACCATGGCCAAATGACTAAATCAAATTCTGGACACCTTTCTCTTAGTCTCAGGTGGGCTCCTCAATAAGACAAAATGTCAAATTTATGTATGGAATGTCTCATCTATTATCATAGCATGGATCACTCAAATTCTGGGATTTGTAATATCATTGGCCTGGAAATCTTTCAAATATCTTGGACTTCCTCTGTGCTTAAAATCACTCCCTAGTGAGTATTGGCAACTCTCTCTTCAAAAAGTCAGGGAAAAGATGGAATCGTGGGGATCAAGGTGGCTCAATCCAATGGGGAGGGTGATCATGATCAAATCACTATTATCTTTTATGCCCCTCTTTCAATTCTCTTCCCTCCTCTCCCCAAAGA
The DNA here is from genome assembly GCA_009831015.1 of Picea engelmannii. Lineage (NCBI taxonomy): Eukaryota > Viridiplantae > Streptophyta > Pinopsida > Pinales > Pinaceae > Picea > Picea engelmannii. Next base: position 109,003 of record ML804757.1, read on the forward strand.
GAATTTTGAAATACATGGCCCAACTCATTCACAAATTTCTGTGCAAGGGGGAAAATCCAACTCCAAAAAATTTCCAGTTGTGAATTGGGACATAGTATCCCTACCCAACAAAAGTGGGGGAATGGGAATTAGAGATCCTGAAGCAGCCAACATAGCAATGGGAGCCAAGCTTCTCTGGAGGATAGTAACGGGAAAAAAGGACTAGTGGAAAATGGTTATAATAAAAAAAAATAGGCTCAGAAGAAGAAAAAGATGCATGGATAACACACATGATCCTCACCCTGGATCACAAATATGTAAACTAATTAGAGAAGTGATTCCCTTCTTCAAGGAGAACATTTCGTGGATTTTGGGAAATGGAAAATTGATCAGTCTTTGACAAGACCTGATACTGTGAGTGGACCTCACCTCTTGTGAGCCAGAACTCGGTGATCTGAAAAAGATGGTTGATAGATGGTTGAAGTTCCACGTTGGAAGGAGTGGAACTTGGGTGGTGTTTCTACTCACATGTCCAACCAAGCTCAAATGTTGTCCTCGTCCCTCGAAGGAGCAACTCCTATCCTCAGAGATACTCCCGAAATCCGTGGTTGTGGAACAAATGGATACTGAGTAAAATATGGAGACAACACTCTCCTCTCCACTTTAAGAGTGTTCCAGAACTCAACAAAATGGAAAACAGTTTGGAGCCAAGACTCTCTCCCTAAAATAAACATCTTTATTTGGTCCCTATCCCATGGAAAAATTCTAATGGGTGAAAATGTAATGAAAAGAGGATTTCATGGCTCTTTCAACTGCCCCCTTTGCTAAAGTATCCAAGATACCATTCAACACCTCTTCTGGGATTTTGCCCCTTTTCGACAACCCTCTAGAATGTGGCCCTTGGAGATCTAACACAACAAATAAGATGGCCCTCTGCTCTAAATCCTAGCCTCGGGAACTGGGAAAAGTTCTATTAGGGATCCTTCTAGGGAAAAAAAATCTTTAAGTGTATATGAAGGGATCTTCCCAAGTTCATATGTTGCCAGATCTCGCTAGCAAGAAATAAACAAATCTTCCATGGAAAAAAATCCCCTCCCCAAAGTGTTGCTGGCAAGGAAAAAATGATTCTCTCAGAAATAATGAACATTATATCTTTGAATATAAAAGATTTTTCCAAATGGAATAACCCAGAGAAGGGTTGGATCACAATTTTTAACCTTCATTCTGGTAAGAATACACACTCAACGCAAAAATTATCCTTGCAGCTTCATACTCTTCATAATATAGATGATTGGATCCAAAAGCAACGGGCTCATACACTCTGTTTTGATGGTGCTTCAAAGGAAAAACCTAGGGGAGGAAGGTGAGGGGCCGGGTGTTCTTTACGATCTCGGAGGAAAAATAATCTTAAATTACTATTGGAATCTCATGAAAGACACCAATAACAAAGTAGAGGCTTATGCATTACTAAAAGGCCTTCAACTAGCAAAGACCCCCCAAATTCTCAATTTGAATGTCCTAGGAGACTCCAAGACTTTTATAAGAATGATGGTTGAGGGGACATACCCAAAAAACTTAATCCTAAAATGAATAATTGACCGAATACGAGTCGACTCTGAGACCATCAAGACAACATTCTTCCACATACTGAGAGAACATAACAAGGAAACAAATAATATGGTGAATGAAGCCATTGGACAACTGCCTAGAACAATATTGTGGTTTTGGTAAGCCTATTTGGCCGCTCCTTAAAGCTAGTCTTTCAGGTGTTCTCCCCTTAGATCTTTTGGGCTCCGCCTCACTTTTCCCTGAATTACTCTTGTCCATGCCCTCTCCCTTGTTTATACTCTACCCACAACTTAACCGAGTGGACTCAACTGCCTCTATTCATCCCCTTGAAAGGATTCAGGGATCCTCCTCGTTTGGTTTTGAATCATCTTACAGCACTCACTCTGTTTCATCTTTGCTCCACTCAGAACTTTTTCCAGTGGCTTCTGTGGATTTTGGACCTGCCTATTCTCTCTCCTTTACCCATAATTACCAATTCGTTGTAGCCTTGCAACCCCCTTAGCAGATTGAACAACTCTTGGAGAATTCAAAGCGCTTCAACACTTGTAGATATGCACGGTGGAAAGGGTTTGTTTGTTGATTCTGGTTCACTGGATCCCCAGGAAGAATGCATGGGCTACCAAAAGACGAGAATATAGATGGGATATCTCAACTCCATTCTGATGTTTGAACTCAAAACTCTTTCTCAACACAAGAACCTGATCGAAATGCTTCAAGATGAAAGATATGCCCAGAGGAACCAGATCGAGGAACAACGTAGTAGTATGGAGATAATGTAGTGCCATTTCGACCATCTTGAACGAGCACAACAGTAGCCAAGCAATCCAAAAAGAAACCAGGGAGCATCAAAAAATGAAAACTCAGTCTCAGTAAACCAAATTACAAACCTCAACGAGCCCCACCCAGATGCAATTCGGGAGAAACAACATCAAGGTAATTGATTCCTCTCAAATTTCAGTTACCATGTTTTGTTTTTCGATATATATTAACAGATTCTTTTATCGATTGTATTCTATGAAATACAATCAACACAATATAGCTAGGGAAGGAGGACAGTATAAAAATCCATTTTGTTCCAATACCTACAGATGTCAAATTCTTTATATTTTGATGACCTCTAATGGCCCTTTTTTTTGTAAATCAATGAAGCTATCCACACTTTTAATATATATTTCCCAGTTTTTGTAAAAAAAAAAAGAATCCATTCATATTTAAAAGTAAAGTTTCATGAAAAATCAACTAAAGAATATCCTTCATGTTTGGTCTCTCCCCTTTTTGCTCAACCATTTTGTCCTCAACCATTGATTCTCTAGTGGAATCAATTGTCTTTTGAATATTTAATCAACAATTGCATTCATTATCATTCAATCCCCTGTGTTTAAATAGATTCATAACAATACAATATTATTTTGAGAGTTATCCTCATTATAGAGTCCCGTGTGTTTAAATAGATTCATAACAATACAATATTCTTTTGAGATATGATATTTTGAGAGTTATCCTCATTATAGAGTCTAGGCCTTATGATAAATATTATTAGTTGTTTTTTTATTTAGATTTTGATTAATAACATGGTTTAGATTGTCTATTAGGGTCTCTTATACTTATGTATATTTCTTTTTCATTATCACGAGTGCCTATTAGAGTCACTTACATTTATGTATAGTGTTCTTTTCTTCTCACCTTCACTATTATAGGGATCCTTCTCTTTTACTTATGTTAAGATTAGAGGAATTATTTATATTCGGTTGCTTTATTATTTTGAAGCAAAAGTGAAAATCTTCTTACACTACTTGATTTCTTTGTAATCGTTCAAAAAATATGGAAGGAATTTTGTCATTAGAAATAATGTTTGCTTAGCCTCAAAAGTATAAACCTTTTGTGCATCACTATATAGTCTCTAGTGGAAATACTAAAGGGAGCATGTGGAGATGAAATGGAAATTATCCTTTTAAGATACAACAAGTATCAAAAGACTAGAAATCATGGATGAGAAAGAGCATTTTCTAAGTGTTCGAATCCTGAGAGGGGACCATCCGTTAAAGGTAGCTGACTATAATTAATTATGGGTATTTTGAATGATATTTTTTCATTAGTTAAGATTAGTTTCGCCATAAAGTGTGATTGAAAAAAACTATCCTCTAACACATAAGTTTCGATCATCCATGATTGCTAATTCAGATTATCTATCCATCAACTTCTCGATGATTCCCAATCCAACCAAGCTTTCCATTATTCAATCGATAATGCTCTTCCGTCCTGCGATCCATAGACAATTCCATAGGAAGTAAATCCAGCGACAAAAGCATATAACCAACAAGACTATATAAAAGTGAATGCGTTTCCAATTCATTACCAAATTCATTAACTAATGATTCAATATATTGACTGAGAGAGTCCAAGTCTAAGTAATGAGAGCAGCCTATTCACTAATATGATCCCTACAAGGTAAGAGTTGCTCTGATGCGGTTGAAGATCCCCAAACATAAATTGTGATATCATTCTTTGGAGAAATAGAATAACAATCTCACATAATAATTATATAATCATATTTAGATTAAGAAGAATGTAAACCATTTCGTATTAATTGTTTTTCACATCTTTACAAAAACTCATAGAAATTCACAATATTATTTGTTGTTTGAGGTAGGTTTGCATTATACATGTTTATCATCAAGTTGTCAAACTAATCCTCATTTTTAAGGGAACTCAATCATAATGATTTTATTGTTAACATTATTGTAAGGTACCATATGTAATATAATCAGATGGTCTTTACTCAGTGAACATGTGACATAGCTCATGCATTCGTGAGATATTAAAGAATACCCCTAATTTCACTAGATATTGATAAATGAGTCCCAAATTTTTTTTGTTGAACCCCCCTCCCAATACATAATTCCAATAAAAGAAACCCCTATTTTTACTAGGTACCTCTCTTTATACCCCCCAATACCTATAAACCACTTGAGACCCTACATCTCCCCACAATACCTACAATACATTGACCTCATTTTTCACAATTTAAAAATCCCCTTTATGAATGAACGAGATAAGGTATTGGTCAACAAGGTGAATCCCCTGTGAATATAATATGAAGAAACATAAATATTTAACAGATAGCAATGGAACAACAACACCATACATTTATTCAAAGAAAACAATGTTCACTTTCCTCTTCGAGGGGGAAACCTATAGAAGAGAAGAGATCTATTACAATAATTATCAAGTAATATAATATGCAGAAACAAGAAACAAGAATATTCATAAGATATCAATGGAACAAACTTGCCTCTTCCATAGGGCAACCTCTAGTAGAGTAGAGCTCTATTACAATAATTCTCAAGAAAAAATTTATCATGCCTCCTACTCTTATTTATTTATACTAATTCTATCTTCTAAAGAACATTTTAGAGAAATATATTTCTAGAAGTAGAAGCTTCTATTATATCTTCTTACATTGACTTGTTCACATTTAATAAATAGGTCTTACTAAATCATGTTGATCTTTATTACACCTAAAATATATTTAGATCTTATTAACTAATGTCAACCTTTATTACATTGAAAATAAAACTTTACATTATTTATTATTTGATGCAAGTTTGCATTATAGAAGCATCATCAAGTTATCTAACCAATCATTATTCTTGAAATAAGAATGATTATTCTTGAAGTAAAAGTGATGGTATTGTTAACCCTGTACTCTTATAAAGGTGCTTGTAGCATTGATGACAACAACTAGGCTATGTAACCTGACACATTTCAATGTTTATGCAATATACTACAATATTCAATGTTTATGTAATGTACTACACTATAATGTAACATAATTGATATCTTTCCATTGCATGAAAATCTGACTCATGATGCCAAATAAAATAGAGAGAGTATTAGTTCATTGCTTAAAAAAAATGAATTATATATTTTTAATGCAAAACTTAGAATATTAGAGTGATAACCATATCAATTTACTTAGAGTAGCTAGAAATTGTGCAATCTAATTCATAGAGTGTATAGAGGGTGAAAGGAAAGATTGTTTTTTTTAAATTATTAATAATTCAAAATGATAGTCAATGAAGAAAGCAATGCGAAATCTTAAAAAAATTGAATGATATATGCGGCCGCCGAAACCAAGAAAAAACTTAGCTTTCAATTCAATGAGAGAATGATTAAGAACATGAAGGAAGTCACTAAAAGAAATCAGAGATCAACGAAGAAGTCCGAGGTTGGAAGAACAATAATTTTGTATCACGTGGAGCGCCGATTGAAACCTTGGCATTTGTCCTAGCAAATATCTCCACCTGCTGCAAAGATAAACAGGATTAAAGCGAAGTGAGTACATGGTAGCAGACCAACGTATCGTTCTACTCAATGTTCCGTGCGATTTCGAATGACGTGTCCTACTTTTCATTATTGCCCCTCACATATATATGCTGTTGTGGTTGACACTGTGAAGCCAAGTGGGGACGAAAGTCTGTTTCTATTTGTTCAACGATAATGGAAAACATCTTCAAATTTTATCATCTGGTTGACAGTATCTGGACATATATAGTATCGTGGTTGACACGACAATGAAGCATATCTTCAAATTGTCTCATCTCGTTGATACTATCTGGATATATATGGTATCGTGGTTGACACTA
>ML804757.1:117390-131820 GCA_009831015.1 Picea engelmannii
TGTTGTAGTTTATTACCACTTAAATCTGTCATTTGCATATCTCTTACTTGTTCCATGTGTCTATCATTTCTATATCTCTTACTTGATCCATGTGTCTCTTCGAATATCTATCCAATTTGCACGCTCAGTTTCATCGTTTCAAACGCATCTCACAAACGAGTTGTTCATTTGATATGTTTTCCACTTGTTGATGTATTTCCTGATAATCCCTCTCTACACTGCGCCAATAGATTAAGGAATATATAAATTTTGAAAACACATGTTCAATCATTGGAGCACGATGATTTATTTCTTAGTTTCTCCATCTTAATTTGAATTTAGGCCACATCGGGCTATAGAATAGTACCTTTCTTCACAGGGAAACGATGTTGGCATGCAACAATGACGAAGAATTATCCAGTCATTTATTTCCGTGTAATAAAGTAGTTGTGGGGTGTAGGGCGGGAAGATAGTGTCAGGGCTTTGGTGAAGGATGACAAAGATGCTTACATAGGAACAATAGCATAATGTAGAAAAAATAATCATGTGTGCAAAATAATTACGAACGCATAAAACATACATATTAATGGAGAAATTATAAAATATAGAAATCAACAATCACAAAAAAATAACACAAGGATTTTACACAAAAAAATAACACAAGGATTTTACATGGTAAAATTTTATATAGGGAAACATACATGAGACAATTATATTTGATATATTTATTGTTCAAGGGAGATATTACATCAACTAGATAGTCTTATCACTTACACTCTCACACTCTTTCCTTTGTGAGCATACATGGATTTATAGCAGCTCTTCATAGTTTATTAAACTAATTACATTAATGTGGATCCAAAAAATGGGTGATTTGTTTCAACAAGAAATTGATTTATAATAACCACTAAATTTACTAAAACTCAAAAAATTGTGGAAAATGGTTGGCATATCTCAACAATCTCCACCTTGAAAACATTTTACCTTAATATCATTGTCCAATTATGTTCATCACTTATGCTGCAAGCCAAGAGAATCCAAAGACCACTACAACTTCTCTAATAACACTCGTTTTGTGAACGCATCTGTACGATTTGATAGAAAAATGATTTTCTTAGGTATCAATCCACCTCTAACATGTTTTCCAAGATAATTCTTTGAGACATATGTTAAGGTAGATATCCTTCTATCCAAAATACTTACAAAATCTAACTTACAATTATCACAGATTAACTCAATGTAACCATTATAGGTTACAATTGTGCCTCTAAAACTCTAAAGAACCCATTTTAGTACTCCACATGAATTTTCCTTGTGTTTGATAACATCAACATAATGTGAAATATTTGGTCTTAACCATTTCATCGCATCCAACAAAACTCCTACTGTAATGGAACATAATAAACACGACATAATATTTTCTTCTATATAAACAGGACCTAAACTTGAAGAAAACTTATCATGGAAAGAAACATGGATATTAACATGTTTCACAATGTTCATACTAAACTTCATTAGTATCAATTTATGTTGTGCTAACCACAACTTACCATGTATTTCGTCTTTGTTTACTTCTGTTATCAAAATTTGTTTGGCTGCTCCTTGACCCTTCATCTGAAACACCATGCCCAACTGAGCCTTTATCTTACTGATATCAACCATGCTTCAGCTTGCAGTGAGCATATCATTAGTAAATAACATCAGGATAGTGAATGCACTATTAACATTATAGTCATACTTACCCATTGAAAATTTTTGGCTCACGATTAAGGATTCAACACTCTCGTACAATTGCCTGGGTACGAATAGGACATACGATGAATCCTCTAGCATGCAAACAAATATTTTGTTGCAACATTGAACAAACCCTTCTGGTTGTTCCATACACACTATATTTATGTTAATGACGATCTTGTGGGAAGTAGGATCCCACACATTACATCCCTTTTCTCCATCATCATAACTAACAGAGATATAAAACAAGCAGAAAATCAGAAATAAAGATCCTAAGTTTGGAAGAAACATACAATTATGCAACTCTTTATTGATCATATGACCTTGTTGCTTCTTCCATAAACAAGAAGATAAATCTATCACCTCAGATGCCACTTCCGTACTACCTTCGAGCTTATAAATTTTATCAAACGTTGTTTCCTTCATCACTACTAAACTTCCTTTTGACACTTTGAGTGCTCCACCTTGACGTGTATACTTATACCCACCAGAATCCAAAACCCCTAATGAAATCAAATTTAACTTAAGCTTAGGTACGTATCTAACATCAATTATTTATCTACCAATACCATCGAACATCCTGATTCTAATACTGCCAACCCCAACAATTTTACAGGGAAAAAAATTTCCCATAAACATTGCACTCTCATCAACAGATTGGTAAGAAATGAGCGAGTTTCTATGTCACCACATGTGGTGGGAGGCACCAGAATCTAACTGTCATTCTTCCAGATATCGTAAGCTACTAGAAACAGATAAAACTTTATGAATCACATCTGTATTGGTTGCAGATAAATTTTCTTCTTTCGTAGAGTTCTCCTTGGATTCTTTTATTTTCTAGTAGTCTTTCTTGAGATGCATTGTTTTTCCATAGTACCAGCATTTTACTCTACCCTTTCTTCCCCTTGACTTAGATTGTGAATAACTTCTCTAATCTTCTCTTTTTCTTTAGGTCCACCTCTAACCATCATCGTATCTGAAGTTGAGGCTTATTGACTAGATTTTCTCCTCATATCCTAAGCCAACAAAGTTTCCACAATACAGTCATAATCTAAAACATTTGTTGAGCTAAAGCTAATAGAGGTGACTAGATTATCCCAAGACTCAGACAATGAGTACAATATTGTAATATTCTTATCTTCATCTTTGAATTTAACTTCCATACTAGTCAATTGAACTATAAGGATATTAAATTTATTTAAATGGTTAGCATCTCTCGTACCTTATTTCATTCACAAATTGTATAATTTCTTCTTCAAGAAAATTATGCTCGTCAGGGACTTGGTCATATACAGATTTTCCAACTTTATCCATAAGCCTATTGTTGTATCCTCTCCTACGATATTAAACAAAAATTCATCTCCGAGACATAGACAAATGGTATTGAGTGCTTTTGCATCTAGTTCTTCTCATTCCTCATTCATCATGCTTTTCATTTTCTTTATTCTGCGTGCTAGCGCTTTTTGCAACCCTTGTTGCACTAGAAGATCGTGGATCTTGAGCTTCCACCACTCAAAGTTGGTTTTTCCATTGAAAATTTCCACTTCAAACTTTGAGCTTTGAACCTTAGCCATTAGCCCAAATTGCCCAATGCCCAAAATCACTACTTATAAACAGAGTTAATTGATATGGAGAAAAAATATAATTTAAGATTGAACCTTAAAAATTAATTAATTCAAAAAAGGTTCAAAGTTCAAATATTTATTATATATTCTTAAGACCCTTTTCCTAAGAAAAAAGAGTTCACCTCTCGAATAAACATTATCATAAAATCCTCACATCATTAAAAAAAAAAATGATTCTTTACATTTTAATAACCCTTTATTAGTCCCTGTCATAGGCATAGAGGGACTATAGCGATCGATAAATCGTTGACCTCCTATTAGATTTTGCATTGACCATCAATATTTCCATATTATCTATTGTTGGAACAAGGGAAGTAAAAACATCAATTTTTATATAATAGAAAGTACCATGTTTGTCAAGATCTCATTGGACAAGGGATTCGATGTCTTATTGTCAGCTTCACTATTTCCAACGATATATCTCTTGGCATATCCAAAGTATTTGATCGTATATAGTCTTTTTGAATCATATATTTTATTATGCATTGGACGAAGTTGGATTAATGATAGCATTAGTTCGAATGTTTCCTTTATCATTTTCTACTAGGTAGAATACATTCTCTACCATATTACTATGTGTGATTTTTGCTTTATTGTTGCATGATTCGAGACTACATTTTTTCTTAAATGATTGCACAGGGCCACGCCCTTCGACGATCCTGACAGTCTTAAGTGTTTACCTAATAGCTCTAGTAGTCTTAAATGTTTATTGTACAGATGCATTACAATACAATTTCATTCATGGTCGACATCACGACTTCAGTGGTCGATGCTTGTTTGTTGCTTCCTTCCATGATTATTGTTCTTGTTTGATTCAACTTTGGAAAGTCGAGGCCCTGCAGTTGCAGTTTGACCTCTTCGTGGTTGTTCACTGGTTTCTTGTTCTTCAAATTTGCAAGCTCTTGGACCTGTTGTTGCGGTTTCCAGTTTATAATAGAAATTACCATGTTTGTCAAGATCTGATTGGACAATGGATTGGAGGTCTTATTGTCGGCTTTGATATTCCCAATGTTATATATCTTGTCATATCTAAAGTATTTGACTGTATATGGTATTTTTGAATCATATATTTTATTATGCATTGGTCGAAGTTGGATTAATGCTAGCATTAGTTCGAATGTTTCCTTTCTCATTTTCTACTAGGTAGATTACATTCTCTACCATATTACTATGTGTGATTTTTTCTTTATTGTTCTGTGATTCGAGACTGCATTTTTTATTAAATGATTGCACAAAGCCACGCCCTTCGACGGTCCTGATAGTCTTAAGTGTTTACCTAATATCTCTTGCAGTCTTAAATGTTTATTGTACAGATGTGTTGCAATACAATTTCGTTCATGGTCGGCATCGCTGCTTGAGTGGTCGATGCTTGTTTGTTGCTTCCTTCCATGATTCTTTTTCTTCTTTGATTCAACTTTGGAAAGTTGAGGTCCTGCAGTTGCAATTTGACCTCTTCGTGGTTGTTCACTAGTTTGTTGTTATTCAAATTTGCAAGCTCTTGGAGCTATTGTTGCGGTTTCCAGTTTATAATAGAAATTACCATGTTTGTCAAGATCTGATTGGAAAATAGATTGGAGGTCTTATTGTCGACTTTGATATTCCCAATGTTATATATCTTGGCATATCCAAAGTATTTGATTGTATATGGTATTTTTGAATCATATATTTTATTATGCATTGGTCGAAGGTGGATTAATGCTAGAATTAGTTCGAATGTTTCCTTGCATTTTCTACTGGGTAGAATACATTCTCTACCATATTACTATGTGTGATTTTTTCTTTATTGTTGCGTGATTTGAGACTGCATTTTTCTTAAATGCTTGCACATGACCACGCCCTTTGATAGTCCTAACAATATTAAGTGTTTACCTAACAATGTTGGCAATCTTAAATGTTTATTGTACATATGTGTTTCAATACAGTTTCATTCATGGTCGACATCACTGCTTCAATTGTTGGTGCTTGTTTGCTTCTTGCTTCCATGATTATTGTTCTTGTTTGATTCAACTTTGTAAAGTTGAGGTCCTGCAGTTTCAGTTCGACCTCTTCGTGGTTTTTCACTGGTTTGTTGTTCTTCAACTTTGCAAGTTGTTGGACCTGTTGTTGCGGTTTCCAGTTTATAATAGAAAGTACCATGGTTTTCAAGATCTGATTGGCTAACAACTTGGAGGTCTTATTGTCGGATTCACTATTCTCAATGTTATATATCTTGGCATATCCAAAGTATTTGATCGTATATGGTCTTTTTGAATCAGATATTTTATTATGCATTGGTCGAAGGTGGATTAATTCTGGCATTAGTTCGAAAGTTTCCTTTAGCATTTTTTGCTAGGTAGAATACATTATCTACCATATTACTATATTTGATTTTTTCTTTATTGTTATGTGCTTCGAGAGAACAAGCCTGCCACGCTACATTTTTTCTTAAATGCTTGCACAGGGCTACGCCCTTCGAGGGTCCTGATAGTCTTAAGTGTTTACCTAACAACTTTGGCAGTCTTAAATGTTTATTGTACATATGCATTTCAATATAGTTTTGTTCATGGACAACATCACTTCTTTGGTGGTTGATGCTTGTTCATTGCTTTGTTCCACAATTCTTGTTCTTGTTTGATTCAACTTTGCAAAGTTGAGGTCCTGCACTTGCAGTTCGACCTCTTTGTGGTTCTTCACTGGTTTGTTGTTCTTCAACTTTGGAAGTTGTTGGACTTGTTTTTGTAGTTTCTAGTTTTTGGGGCTGAGCTGTTCTCATCCCTCATTGACAGGTAAGTTTCCCTATTGTTGCTATTTTTAAATGGTTGGAGTCCCTGCCTCCAAATTCTGTTGCAGACCATCTTTGTCTGTGCTCTTAATTTATGTTCCTGGAAATCATGTGTCTTCATATTCCCAGCTTCTACGTCCATAGCTTTTCCAAAAATTGCAATGCAGAGGGGTTTACGAAAACTAGTTCAGAGCTATCAGAAGAGGGAACCATCCAGCGGGGTGTAGACACGAGGAATTCTTTTATTCCGTGGGTCGAAAAACTACGTCCACCTATTCTCTTTCTGCTGAGTAAAGTTATGGTGTTATTTATTTGTATTGTTTCTTCTGTTTGGTTCAGTTTCCAGTGTGGGATTGAATTTGAGAAGAAGAAGGTTGAAAGATACATACGGGGATTGGTACCGAGTTTCGCGCTTGTAGTTTTCCTATTTTGCTTTACTTTTTTTTTCTACCTTTTATTTTTTCCCCCTCCTTTTCTTTGTTTTCATACAAACTGAAAGTATGTACCAAACAGCTTCAAAATCACAATTCAAGAGATGAAATAAGTAATATATGTTGATTCGTATGAAATAGATACATATTCCATTATACATGACAACATTGACGTGGTTTTTCATAGCAATGGATTTTTTAGATTGGATGCATTCTCGTATACTGTTGGGGATTGCCTTTTCGATACATTCCAGGTTCTACTGCATTTCTGGTATTCGTTGAGTGCGATGTGCAATGGATTGATATATTATTTCTTGATTTGTTTTAAAAATGGGGATGTTGAGCCTTTGGAGTCCTATGAATACAAACCGAAATATAATTTTGTTCGGTAGTTGCATGGAATACATGATGTCGCTATGTATTTTTCAAAGACGTGGTTGTTTGCATCTCCAGTTCTACTTGCACATGAGAGGGGACTTTGGGGACATACATTTTGTATATGGTAGCTGTCTAACTGGCTCAATATATCAGTTGGAATATGGTCATTGACAAGAAAAACAAGATATCTACTATTCAACAAAACTGCATCTGACAATCCATATTGCATCTTGTTCCATGATGCCAATGTCATTAGTGGTCATTATGAACCACTACTGTATAAAAAAATGTCCATATAAAATGTTGAAGGGCCTCATATTTACTTGTCCGTCATTTGCAAAGACGTTGAATCACAATGGAAACGGATTTTTCATCGCATAGATTTCCATGGTTTACAGCTGGCAACAAATGTTGTGTCTAGTTGTGGAGATAGTTTGTTCAATGCAATTTGTTGTTTGGGGGTAGAAGAGTTCGATGAGGAGTCACTATGGATTTAAACTATACAATCATTTTTCAATGGAATTATAGGCAGCAACCAACAGGATTTTAGGTGCTTGCATCAACACCTTTGGCCATATCTCCTAGAAAATATGATGACAGTTGGAAGTTGGCAGGAATACCTTGTGAACATGGTACTTCCATATGAAAAAGGGAACGTGGAGGGTTGCAGATTCTATTTGTAATGGTTGTCTATGATATTCAGAGTAAATATCTAGGTCTGGTGGGCCTTGCCAGATGGCACTGTCCATTCTTGGTTTATTGATTCAAATAATGATCGAAAAATTGACATCCTCTCACTGAAAATAGATACAACAGATATCCATTATGAACCTTTTCTTGGACATATCGATGGTTCAGGGTTGAATTTCCATGCCACCCAAATGACATCGAATCTGCATACGCGTCAAATGATTTTTAATGAGAATGAGACTCCTCCCGATTGCGATATTGTCACACAGGGCTTGAACAAAAAACCATGTATGAAATTCATCAGAGTTGTGATGAAGCCATACAAGGTTTAAACAGAAAACGTAGAGTAAGTTATCACAACTTGAAAAAAATTATGCGTCAAATTTGTCCCAGTTGTGATAAGGCCATAGAGGCCTTAAACAAAACACATAGACCAGTTTATGAGAACCTGAGTCAGAGTGAAATTCATCCCAGTTACCATCATCTCATCGTGCCATTGGGAAAGAAACATAAAGTTACCATAACTTGAAAAAGGTCATGCGCGAGAGAAAAAAATATATTTCTATGCTTCCTTTTAGAGAGAAACTCACATATCACAATATAAAGAAATTTGTTCGCGCATAACAGAGTAGAAACATGTATGGTCGCATATCCCAGAATGGTCATGCAACTGTGGCAGTTCGTGGTGTAGAAGAAACACCATGAAGTGCTACCAATGAAAACGAGGAAACAATTTCTACCCATACTTCCCTGCGAAAGAAAAATGCAAGAAAAACGTACATGAAACAAATTAAAGACACTCCTTCTATTGCATGTGCAATTTGTGAACAATTGAGTTTTTCAAAAAACACTAAGTCTTTCATGCATGATTTGCAAGGAGAATACCTTCGCTTGACAATGCACGAGAAACCATTTTCCAGTGGCAAAGTTTGTCTTCCATGCAAATGGTCATTTGAAAATGGAAAACTACCACAGTTTGCAATGCCTAGGCAAATAATATGTAATACACCACTACCAGATGTAAGTGCACTTACAGAACCTAAGGAGAGACTTGTGTCTCTTCAAATTGCATTTTCTCAAATCAGATCTTGGGGCTATAAACGACCCTAGATGGTCTTAACATGATCAATTATTAATGTGTCTGTTCAGCTAGATGTTGTGCAAAAAGCGTTGCCACAATTCATTAACAATACAATGACAAGTGTTGTGGCTCTCAAAAGACGCTTGTGATAAAAAAATGCCTATCAGACAGGCAAAGTGTGTGTGCATGCTGTTATGAAATAATTAAAGGAATTATGTTGCAGGGCCCTGTACAAAGCATAAAACATTTTTATAAATGGAAAGTGGGATAGTGTTCTTACAGAAGAGGATGGAAACTCTACAGACACTCTTGAAAATACTAGTGAATTTGATACAAGTGATGAATAGGAGAATGAAACACCTATTGAAAAATTGGTGCATGGATTCACTGATTTAGAGTGCATTCGTGACTTGCAAGACTAAATTGTCGAAATTTCACCTGCCAAGGGGCAGCGTCCACTTGGAATATTTAAGGACAAGTTCACTGAGGAAATGAACTTTCCAACACTCTTCTATGGAGATCCATGTGCCACTGATATTATATAATGATTCAGTTATCATAAAATAGTCCGATGGGAGTTGCTACATTCAAGCGATTACTTCTCCTATCACATAACACATTTTTTTTTCAAAACAATACACATAATAATAGAGCAAGTTATGTCCTGCATGTGGGTCCGAATAAGAAAAGTCCAGTTACAAGGAAGAAAGTTGTTGGCCAAGGATGTGAAGTACAAAGTAAACCTAGAAAAAATTATGAAATCTAATATTGGATACATAGATTTCAAGAACATTCACACCTCTCCTAACTCTTTGGAACAAAATAAAAAAAATATGTTTTCAATGATCCGACAATTGGGCCTGCCAACATTTTTCATGACATTTACAAGTATAGAGTATTGTTGGGATCCATTGGTGGCTTTCGTATCTGACCTGCATAGAAATAGGAAATGTAAAAAAGAAACCGATACACTGGAAAATAATGACATTGACTACCTCATAAGAAAAGACCCAGTGACATGTACTTGCTACTATAAACATAGAATAAATTTTTTGAGACAATTGATATGCCATAATGAAACATTTCTCATAAAAATATCCGACTACTTTTTTGTGACTAAATTCCATAATAGGGGAAATGAACATGATCACACACTGTTGTGGATAGAGGGTGCACCAGTCTATGGAGCTGATAACAATTCGGAGATCGAACAATTTGTGGATAAATACATAACATGAAATACAAATTATTTGGATCTAGAACTTGTCAAAGTCCATAGACATTACCATACAAGAAGTTGTAGAAAATGAAAAAACTCGCATTGCAGATACAACTTTCCTGTGCCACCAATGAGAGCTACAAGAATCATAGGGCCACTTAGTTTAAAGGAAAATGTTGTTTTTTAGAAATCTAAATCCTTGTTCGCATTTATAGAACAAGGAGAATTTGACGATATGATGAGCTTTGATGCCTTCTTGACAGGGGTAAATCTATCAGAAGATGAGTACATCCAAGACAAACAATGTACTCTTAGGAAACCAACAATTTTCCTTAAACGAAAAACTTTCCCATATTTGGAACAACAATTTCTACAAGGATATGCTAGTTACATGGAAAGAAAATATAGATGAGCAGTACGTTCTCAATGCATATACTACAACATCATATTGTACCTCGTATATGACAAAGATTGAGAAATCTATGACAAGTGCATTCAGAAGAATATGCAAAGAACATGAAAGAAGTCATATTGATGCCATACAAATGATATGTACACTTGGAAATACATTGATTAATCTTCAACAAATGTCTACTCATCAAGTAGTTCACATTGCACTTTCCCTACCTCTCACTTGTAGTTCAAGAAAATCTGTCTTCATAAACACATCTCCACTTGAAAAATGCACATTTGTGCTTAAACCACCGATTTTTCTACAACAAGAGCCTGACAATTCAGAAGACATGATATGTCGCTCTATTGTTGATTATTACCTCCAATGTCCATCTCCTATTAGGCATATCTGCTTAGCATAATTCGTGTTGCATTACAAAAAAAATGGTGCACCCATATCAAAAAGAAAGAAAACCTCTGTGATATGGTTTGTCAAATAAAATAAACATTATGAGTATGAAAACTATTGTAGATAAAAACTGTTTTTGTACGTTCCGTTCAATGAAAATGAAGAGACATTAAAACATAATTTCTCTACATGGGAGGCTGCGTATGTTGCGTTTGAAACTATAGTGCACATCAATGAAGCTAGATTTACCTACAATGTTAATCCAACATGGAGTGATCTAGAAGTTTCATTTAATTACTTAGAAAACCCTAGTGATCATGATGAGACATTCACAAACTAAAAAACAACCATAACTCCTTCCGAGTCCTATGACTTACAAGCGGATTTTCCTTGTCCTCCAGTAGGTGGAAGTGAAAAACATATCAATCTTGGTTTTCAAGTGATAAAACATCCTTTCCTAATTGAAAATAATGAATACCACAGAATAAGACATCTTTTGAAACGTGAACAACAAACAATTATAAAGGATTGCTCTTAAAAAATGCTTGAACATGGACAGTCTTGTGCACTTGTTCCTTACAGGTGGAGCAAGAACATGCAAGACATTCAAAATGAAATCACTATTCCAAATTCTTATTCAAATATATGATTCAAACAATTCCTCTGATCCTATGAAACCAAAGGGCCTAATAGTTTCATACACAGGAAAATATGCATATAATGTTGGTGTAACAACAGTCCACTCTGCATTTTTAATGCCTTTTAACAAGTCACGGTTTCTTCCACTTAGCAAGGAAATTTTGGATACTTTATCTAAGCTTTATGAGGAACTCCAGCTTGTCTTTATAGATGAATCATCTTTGATTTGGATTTGGTTCTTGTATTCTATTGACAACTGACTAAGAAGCATAAAACATATGCAGATGAAATAGTTTGGAAACATTGACATGATATTTTGTATGGATCTTTACTAGGCACAACCCATCCAATATTCTTTGATATTTGAAAAACCTACCATTAACATGGAAACAGTCACTCATGACTTCTGGAGAAACAATATTAAATGCTTTGAGTTTCATACTACAATGTGCCAGATAGATGAAACATTCATTGCAATTCTGAATAGAATGCACACAAACAACCAAACATATGATGACTTAACCTATATCAATTGAAGGTGCTTACGACCTGCCCCAACACACCCAATGTTCAATTAGCTGTTCTACAGAAATAAGGATGTTGCAATGCATAACAACCACATGCTATCGCTCATGTCTGACAATGATATCATCATCAATTCAATTGACCTGGAAGAATACAACCATGGAAATGTGCCATGTGATGAACATTCAGTCACTTTACCTTTGCAACTTGTCCTAAAAATAGAAATGTTGGTTGAAATATATGCCTGTAACTATGATTCACAGGATGGCTTGGTCAATGGTGCAGATGGAATACTCAAAGGCTATACGAAGACAAATAAACTCAATGTCCTTTGTATTAAGTTCCATGAACCGCATATAGGCAAGCGACAAGCAAGAAAGTTGTCTTATCTATATAATTCAAACACTGGAAGTGATTGGACACCTATTTTGTGAATATCGAAGCCAGTATCAACATCAACAATGAGAGGTCAATTGAATATTCAAAAATAGTTTCCGATTAAACTTGCATGTGCACGTAAAGTCCACATATCACAAGGACTAACACTTGATAATGTTGCATTTCAACCTGCTGGAATTCAGACACATGGACTTGTATACACACCATTGTCCCATGTCAAAAGCATAGACTCCTTGTATTTACTAAGTCCTTTTACAAAAGATAACTTCAAAGTGAAACAACTAGTTGATATTAAAATGAAACTACTCAATACCACCGCAAAATGACAACTGCACTATGATTACCAATCCATACAAACAAATTCATCTATATCAATTCTCTCGCTAAACACACGCAACTTAAATGCACACATGGATGATCTACTGAATGACTATGATATAATGGAATCTGATATTCTGTGCTTGCAGGAAGCACACATGGCATTATGCATGCAGAACAAACAAATCCCAAATCACAATTGCATATCAAGTTACATTACACATGGGATGATGATACTGGTGAAAACAAATGTACCAATTTTGGACCATATACATATCGAAGAAAAGAATGTTGAAGTGGTGCTTGCAAAATTTGTTTTTCCATGAAACAAAAGTTGCAATACTGAATCTGTATGCTTCTCCTCATGCAACATTCTCCAACATAGTAGATGTTATTTACAATGCATTGGGCCATTCCCATCTGAATGGACCCATTGTACTTGTAGGAGACTTCAATATTGGCATGCTACAAAATAGTGGAAGAACAAAAGAATTGGAAAACTATGTGTGCAAATACAGTCTCCGCTTTCTTTTGAACAACACAAGCCATTTGCAAAACACACTTATTGACCATGTCTGGTCGAATGTGCCCATTCCTCAATATAGTATGTTTATCTTAGAAACATATTGGTTTGATCACGATACAATTGGTATTGCACTTGAATTATGAGATATACATCAAACATATTGCAAAGTCATATTCTATGTTTCAAAGCATATATATATATATATATATATATATATATATTGTTGGAAAAAAACAAAAATTATCTAGTTTCTTGGTTTTCCCTGATTTGTACACATACTGTTAATGTGAGCATAGAGTCAATGTTGTACTTGAATTCTAAAATATACATTATGAAAAACAAAAAGGTACATCCTCCTAAAAACTATTTGTTACTCTATTCATCTTATTCTATTTTTTTTTGTTAATGTACATAGTACTTGATTTTTTCTTTACATCTCAACTTATGTTCATATCCCTTTTGTTTTGTACTTTTGTTGATAAAAACAAACAGGAAAACTAGACACCGCAAATAAATCCTACCTAGAGATGTAGAGGAATCCATGCAAAGGTGCATTTTTTTCCTGCCCGTGTTCCATACTAAACAATTTTTCGTTTACTTTGTCTGTATTTGTTGAACTTGTTTGCAACTATATATATATATATATATATTTTTGGGCCTAGAACCGGCCAGCCTGCAGCTCCGCCATCCAGAAAAAATGCAATGTTGAGCCAGCCAGCCCACAAGTCCACTTGTCAATTTGTATATCACCGAATTATGGATGTTATTTGCAGGACATAGAATATTAAAGGACCAATGTACAACCCACAAGTCTGTGATCCAAATAAGTGGCCAAGTATGGAATAAGGGATCCGTGCATATTTGGTATGTATTGCTCGTTTCTGGGAGCCCGCCAGCCCTGGAGTCTTTCTGTTATTTTGTATGTCGTGGAAATCACTAGAAGTAGAATGCTGAGTTGGCTAGCCCGCACATCTGCTTGTCAATTTGTATATCACAAAGTTCTGGATGCTATTTGTAAGGCACCTAACAATAGAGGCCCATGTTTTACCCCGCCAGCCTGACAACCCACGATCTAGAAATTGTACATGCTCTATAAAATCTCAGCCACCCTGCAAGTCCGCTTGTCAATATGTATATCGTGGAAGTGTGTGTGCTATTTGTAGGACACAAAACAATAGAGGCCTATTTTTTGAGCCCGCCAGCCCGAGAACCCGTGATCCAGAAAGTGTCCAAGTATGGAATATGATATCCGTACATGCTCTATAAAATCTCATGTCCATACTTTATAAAGGTACATCTTTAGTTTTTCCTGCTTTATACACA
>ML804757.1:131920-152622 GCA_009831015.1 Picea engelmannii
GCCTATTTTTTGAGCCCGCCAGCCCGAGAACCCGTGATCCAGAAAGTGTCCAAGTATGGAATATGATATCCGTACATGCTCTATAAAATCTCATGTCCATACTTTATAAAGGTACATCTTTAGTTTTTCCTGCTTTATACACATATTGATCTAATAACCACAAAGTTGGTGTTGCACATGAATTATGAAATATGCATTGGGAGTCAGACTGAGCCCTTTGGTTTCCTTAGCCAATTTTATGCCCACAGGTCCCCCGCTACGCATTATCAAACTCTCATTCCCTATGTTCCGAGAAAGTGTACATGCTCTATAAAATCTCAGCCACCTCGCAAGTCCTCTTGTCAATTTGTATATCGCGGAAGTCTGTGTGTTATTTGTAGGACACGAAACAATAGAGGCCTATTTTTTTAGTCCGCCAGCTTGTGAACCCACGATCTAGAAACAGGCGAAGTATGGAGTGAAATATCTGTACATGCTCTATAAAATATCATGTCCATACCTTATAAAGGTACATATATAGTTTTGCCTAGTTTTTACAAATATTGATCTGGTTAGCACACATTTGGTGTTGCACATGAATTATGAAATATGCACTACGAGTCAGACTGACCCCTTTGGTTTCCTTAGCCAATTTTATGCCCGCGGGTCCCATGCTACGTTTTATCAAACTCTCGTTCCCCGTGTTTCGAATGTGCATCTCGCATCGAAAAATTGGTCATCCATGTCTATGCTCGCAGGTTCCCAGATGGTGGAGTGGAATGTTTCATGTACATCTAATCTTGCGCCCAAGACTTCAGTGATCTATAATTGGACCTGGACTAGAACCTTGCGACTCATTTGCTAATTTTGTTTAATCAAATTGTACAATATCAATATTCATTATTAATAATTTAGTATTTAAAAATAATGTTTTTAGATAATGTTATCTATATAACATATATGCTATATGTTATTAGACAATCACAATCTTGAACCCGCCAGTCCTGGACTCCGTCTGTCAACTTGTATATCACGGAACTCCCAGTGTTGCGTGGAGAACAGGGGAAAATAGAAGTGAAATGTTGAGCAATCTAGCTCGAAGTCCCCCGATAAATTTGTATATCGTATAATTCTAGGTGCTATTTGTAGGACACAAAACAATAGAGGCCCAATTTTCAGCCCGCCATCCCAAGAACCCGCCATCCAAAAAGTGGCTAAGAATGGAATGAGGGATATGTACATGCTACATGAAATATGATATCCATACTTATAAAAGTACATAAAGGTACTTTATAAATCTGATATCCTGTGCCCAAAACATCGGTGATCCACAATTGGACCCAAATTCAAACTTGAGACTCATTTCATAATTTTGTTTAATTAAATTGTACAATATCAATATTTAATATTGATATTTTAGTACTTGAAAATAATGTTTTTAGATAATTTTATATATATATAATATATGTTATATGATATACATCCCGCCAGTCCTGCAGTCCATGTGTTTTTTAGCACGCCTGTCCGATAACCCGCGATCCAAAAAGTGCCTTAAGTATGTAAGTCCGCTTGTCAATTTGTGTATCGTGGAACTTTGACTGTTGCAAACCGATACAAGTGCAATTTCCAACCAGCCAATTAAATTGTGGAATATCAAATTTTGTATATCGTGGAACTATGATCCGTAAACAATTGGCATCCTCGGCCCGTCAGCCATGCATTTCGTCTGTCAGTTTGTATATCGTGGAACTCCAAGTACTGTTTGGAGGACACAGAACAATAGAAGTGCAATTTTCATCCTGCAAGTCCGCTTCTCAATTTCTATATTGTGCAAGTATGGGTACTATTTGTAAGACACAGAGAAATAGAGGCCCACTTTTGATCCCTCCAGCCCGAGAACCCACTATTCAAAGACTGTACATGCTTCCCTTCGCTACGCTCCCTCGGAGCCTACACAAAGTCACACTTTCCATACTTAGCCACTTTCCCGCAATTCCCCAAATACACAAACCCTCTGCTGAATTGAACCATCATTCCATCTTACGTTTTATGCGTTTTGCAGTCAACAATTCCGACTCATGCAGTTTCACCATTGGAAACTCACAAGTTTCATCATGCAGTTTTAGACTTGGCCATTCCTTCCTTGCTTGCTCTTCCCCATCCCCGTCACCTTGACATGTGTCCATAATAAGAAATAATGTTTATATATATATATATATATATGTCTTGTTTCTAAATATTTAATGCTAACAGGTCACCATACAACACGCATAGATATTGTCATCAATGAGGAGACTTTCCATTCGCACGCATTGAACCACCATTTTCGGGGAGTTATATTATCCCCTCCTTTTTTTTCATTTCAAGCAGCATCTGGAGAAAAACAACGTTTTCATAAACTACTGGCAGCAGCTCCACAACAATTTTGTAGAGATACAGTGAACATCTTCCTCACGAGATTCCCATAGGAAAGACAGAGCAGCCTGAAATTTACAATGAAAACATGGATCTTGACGCTGATATGGATAGTATATTATACAACCTTGATCAACCCGGAGATGAAATTCACCCTGCCTACTAAATGGACATGGTTGATACCAAAATTCTTGATGAAGATGAATCCTTCGTATTCCAGAGTGTTGTTTTTGAAAGAAAAAAAAAAAATTAATCATTGAAAAAAGAGATGTAGAAAATAAGAAAACAAAACATCGTTCGGAACTTGACCTTGCAAATATGCAGGCATCCAAAATCTTTCAACTTCACATGGAAACCGAAGATTCTCTTCATGATTTCGTTGGAGTCATTGAGGCTGAGAATGGAAGACTAAAGAACCGGATCAAGGAATTAGAGGAATCTTTGTTTCCTATGCCATTGCTTAGCAGTACTTTGGAAATAGCCATGCCTGTGACTACCTGCACCCCTGCAGCAAATCTAAAATGGTCCTCCAACTTCATCTCATTCTGTAGAGGATATGTGGAGAAATGTATCAAAAAAATAATGGAACGGATTACTAAGGCCTGAGAAACATCACAAAATATGGATTCCCTAGGGAGGAGGGAACATAACTTGCTCCAACTTCTGCATACAGATTTAAAAAATGAAGAAAAATTCTATTTTCACATGGTCATCCCTTTTTCCTTTCATGTCAACAACATGCCAGACAAAACAAGAAGACAACATGATCTCTCGTCCAAAAAATGGCTCACTCAATTAGAAGCATGCTGGAAAGAGAAGGTGAAGAACCTGTATATCATCATCCAATAATGTGGGTAAGCAATATCAAAGAAAAAAACATTATTCACAAAGCTCACCAAAATAGAGTTAGCAGGAAGGACAAATGAATTCCAGGACCCCATCTTAATCATCAACTAGCTGGTGTTAACCAAGAAAGATTTCAATAAACAAGTTGTTAATTTTAAGGCCTTGTCTTTAGAAAATTTTACAGGATTCTTGAATATCATGAAGAATAGGTGCATAAGTGGCTAGTCTGGTATTCAGTAGAGAATGGAGACATTCATAAAGCTCTATGTAATCTTTCTATTGATCTAAGTGAATTATAAAATGAATTTTTCATCATTAAAATTTGGAATGACATCAACATCACCCCCTTGAGAAGCTATATTGAAGAGAACTTGAAGTGGGTCGTCGAAAAACCGAATAGGAAAATGCATAAATCCTTTGTTTATCAATCCGCTTATTCAAGTGGGTCGGCGACAAAAAGAAATAGGAAAATGCATCAACAAACAATTACCAAAATTAGTTATACGTACCATGCCTTTAAGTGTATACCGATAGTCCTTTATTTATCAATCCAGTTATTCCACCTTTTATGAGTAGATATCTATAGCTAAAAACTGATATCTTCCCATTTCTACTTTTCAGGTATTACACTCTACCATGTCCAACTTCTTCTTTCCACAATCCTATTTCTTGTACATATTTCTTTTATGGTCTGCGGGAGCCCCAATCTCAGTTTATATGACAAATGCATTTACATTTCCAAGGATATGTAACAAACTATTCTTTTTTTTCATATATTCCAAATAAAACTATTCTTTTGTCTCCTTATATATTTATGTGTTCCTAGATTTTTATCTTCATCTATGCTGAATGTGAAGACATTCTATTTATTTTATCTCAGTTCTCTTTTTTTCTCATGCATATTTTCTCCTGCCTGGTCATTTTCAAAATTAAGTATGAGATAAATAACTCACTCAAATTTGAGATATCATATTTCACACACACACACACACACACATATATGTTTCTTTAAATTTCTAGGAATATGTAACATGTTTTATTGTTTTCTTATATAAATGTCATAAAATTGTGTTCACTACCTTTTCGATACTCACACGTATAGAGAGTATGTCATTTCTTGCATCTTTACCACCTTTCCTTCAATCTAGTGGCCAAAAAGGCCCTTAAAATTAAATTAGTTCGCAAGTCCTCTTTTCAATTTGTATATCACGGAACTCTGGCTGCTCTTTGTAGGCCATGGAACAACAGAGGCCCAATTTTCAGCCCGCCAACTCGAAAACCTGCGATCCAAAAACTGCCTAAGTATGGAATGAGGGATTTGTGCATGCTCTATAAAATCTCATCCCCGTTATTTATAAAAATACATATTTCATATGTATAAAAGTAAATATCTACTTTATAAAATTACATATTTTGTATGTATAATAAATGTTGTTGAGGAACCTATAATTTGATAAATTTCAATTTCTTCTATCCAGGAGCCCCTATTTTAAAGAAAACTAATTCATGAATGCTAATGTTTTGGTCCTTTTGTCCACCACCATATGTAATAGACATTAGTACTATTATTTTGTGCTTTTGTCCACGAGCGTATGTAAAACGTATGTAAAGAAAACTAATTTGTGAATGCTGAATTTTTTGGAAGAGCCCCTTACAATTCAAATAGTCTGCAAGTCTGATTGTCAATTTCTATATCGCGGAACTCTCACTGCTAATTGTAGGACACAAAACAACAAACGACCAGTTTTTAGGTCCCTAGCTCGAGAACTCGCAATCCAAAAACTGGTTAATTATGGAATGCGGGTTCTGTGCATGCTCTATATATCTAATTAATCAAATTACATATTTGGTATGTATAATTTATGCTATCCAGGAACCTATAATTTGACAAATTTCAATTTCTTGTGTCCAGGAGAGCTTGTTTTAAAGAAAACTAATTCGAGAATGCTAGTTTTTTTGTGCTTTTGTCCACGAACCTATGTAACACACATAGGTCCTTAAAATTTTTCTGCAAGTTCGATTGTCAATTTGTATATCACGGAACTCTGGGTGCTATTTGTAGGGAACAGAACAACATAAGCCCAATTTTCAACCTACCAGCTCGAGAACCCACGATCCAGAAACTGCCTAAGTATAGGGCTCCATCCATGCTCTATAAAATCTCATCCCCATACTTTATAAAGGTACATATTTTGTATGTATAAAAGTAAATATCTACTTTATAAAATTACATACTTGGTACGTATAATTTATGCTGTCAAGGAACCTATAATTTGATAGATTTCAATTTCTTATGTCTAGGAGCCCTTGTTTTAAATAAAACTAATTCAAGAATGTTGTTTTTTCCATACTTTTGTCCACCAGCCTATGTAATAGATGTTAGCACTATTTTTTTTGTTTTTTTATCCACCACCATATGTAAAATGTAAGGAAAACTAATTCGGGAATGTTAAATTTTTTGGACACGGGCCCCTTAAAATTCAAATAGTCTGCAAGTCTAATTGTCAATTTGTATATAGTGGAACTCTCGGTGCTATTTGTAGGGAATGAAACAACAGAAGCCCAATCTTCAGCGTGCCAGCCCGAGAACCCGGCATGAGGGTTTCGTGCATGATCTATATATCTACTTAACCAAATTACATATTTCGTATGTATAATTTATGCTGTCCAAGAACCTATAATTTGATAAATTTCAATTTCTTGTCTCCAGGAGCCCTTGTTTTAATGAAAACTAATTCAGGAATGCTATTTTTTTTTGTTCTTTTCTCCACAAACCTATGTAACATACATAGGACCTTAAATTTCAAATAGTCCACGAGTCTGATTGTCAATTTGTATATCGCGGAATGATCGATGCTATTTGTAGGCCACATAACAACAAAAGCTTGATTTACAGCCCTCCAGCTCGACAACCCGCGATCCAAAAATTCAAGTAGTCCGCAAGTCCGATTGTCAATTTGTATATCAGAGAACTCTCAGTGATATTTGTAGGGCACAAAACAGAAAAAGCCCAATTTTCAATCTGCCAACCCAAGAACCCGAAATGAGGGTTCCGTGCATGTTCTATATATCTACTTAATCAAATTATATATTTGGTATGTATCATTTATGTTTTCCATGAACCTATAATTTGATATATATCAATTTCTTGTGTCCAGGAACCCTTGTTTTAAAGAAAACTAATTTGGGAATGCTATCTTTTTTATCCTTTTGTCCACGAACCTCTGTAACAGATGTAGGCCTTTAAATTTCAAATAGTCGAGAAGTCTGATTGTCAATTTCTATGTCGCGGAACTCTGGGTGCTATTTGCAGGGCACAGAACAATAGAAGCCCAATTTTCAGCGCGTCAGCCCGAGAACCTGCATGCTCTATATATCTAATTAGTCAAATTACACATTTGGTATGTATAATTTATGCTGTCCAAGAACCTATAATTGGATAAATTTCAGTTTCTTCTGTCCAGGAGCCCTTGTTTTAAAGAAAACAAATTCGAGAATGCTAGTTTTTTTGTTCTTTTGTCCACGAACCTGTGTAACAGACATAGGCCCTTAAATTTCAAATAGTCCAGAAGTCCGATTGTCAATTTGTATGTCCCAGAACTCTAGGTGCTATTGGTAGGGAAGAAAACAACAAAACCCAATTTTTAGCATGCCAGCCCGAGAACCTGCGATCCAAAAACTACCAAGTATGGAATCTCATTCCCATACTTTATAAAATTACATATTTTGTATGTGTAAAAGTAAACATCTACTTTATAAAATTACAAATTTGATATGTATAATTTATGTTGTCCAGGAACCTATAATTTGATAAATTTCAATCTCTATTGTGTCCACGAGCCCTTGTTTTAAAGAAAACTAATTTGGGAATGCTAATTCTTTTTTGTTTTTCTTCACGAACCTATGTAATAGATGTTACTACTATTTTTTGGTGTTTGTTTCCACCAACGTATGTACAAAACTACTTGCAATTTTTTGTGTCCAAGAACCTTTTAAATGTTAATATTTTTTGATAAATTTTGGGAAAAATCTAATTCGGGAATACTATATTTTGCATGGAAACCACATGTACTTCAACTTTCTACCCACGTGTTCGTACTCAATCGCATTTATTCCCATTAAAACCTAGTAGGGACTACGTTGCCATGCAACACTTGTTAAATATGACATGCTCCCATTAAATGTTTTGCATGAGAATTTTGTGCATAAGGACAACGCTCCCCCTATACGAAGGTTCGCGCATCTAGGACACTCCACCAACACTTACACATACCATCTCTCTATCTAGGTTTCTCATGTATGATTGTATAGGGAGTGTCTTTCTCCATACGCTCATGTGGTCTTTCTCGATATGCTCCTCCAACACTCCTTAGCAAGCATCCAGGTAAGAAAAAATGTCCCTTCTGCAACGAACTCGTCTTCCAACACTTGAATTGGATTTCTATACTCATATTTATGCAACTCTAGTTGGCACATCTACTGCACTTGCTATGATACCACTTGTTGTGTAGTGGAAGCATAAAACATAGATATAAACGATGCAATTACAAAACATAGAAATCAACAATCACATAAAAATAACAAAACGATTAAATACGTTGTAAAAACCTATACAATGAAACATCCACGGGACAATGATATTTGATTTATTTATCGTTCAAGGGAGATATTACATCATGCAGACCAAGCTTATCACTTTCACTCTCATGCTCTTGCCTCTATCGGAGTATCTGGATTTATAGCAACTCTCCATAGTTTATTAGACTGACTACATTAATGTGGATCCCAAAAACGGGTGATTTGTTCCAACAAGAAACTTATGTATAGGAACCACTAAATCTACTAAACCCCACAAAATCATGGAAAATGGTTGTCATATCTCAACATTGCTACACAATTGCATACATAATATTTATTTTAAAATAATGGTTCCAACAAAAATGGTTGATAGTGATCCATGTATGCTACAAAATATTAGTTTGTTGCTATGTTTCTTCCTCTTCTATAAAAGTCATTGAAACACTAACATATAATTCCATATCGTGGTGGTGGAATTGAATCGTTTTGCGTGTTGCATAATAGCCTTCACTCTAATCAAAACATGTTCTTGTAAATGTAAATGTTCCATAAAGACATAGGGAAGAAAAATATGATCGTTTAAAATCATCTCACTCAGAAAAATTGCAATGTCTTTCAATCTTCTTACTTTCGATTTTGTTGGTTTGTCACCATTGAGAGGTTTTTTTTTAATGTTGTGAGTATGTTGTTAATTTAGATAGTTGGAGTTATCATTTTATTGGGACACTAGGGCCTTTATAGATGTACCTATAATGTTGATTACGACAAGATGTAAGTGAATATCTTGCTTTTTAAACAAAGAATTGAAAATTTGCTTCATGAGAGAGTGGTTTTTAAGTATCCCCTAGAGCTCTTATAGTGGAGTGAAAAGTATATATAAAACTAGAATATGCATTTCCAAAATATGCATGAATAGAATTTATCAATTGGGAATTCTTGTTTTCTATATGATAGTCTTGAAGTAAATGTTTCATTCTTTTGAACTTAGAAAGATAATCTCTTCAATGTAAGAGAAAACTAGTGGGATTTAAAGAAATTGATTGGCTTTCAAGACAATGTGATCAAATATCATCATGTTTAAGAAACATGGTTTCGAGCTTTGTCCAAGCATCTTCTAGTTTGTCAACTCCTTGAAGGTGAGACTATAAATAATTAGAGACTGACATTCCGATTAATCCACATACGTTGTCATTTTTACTATCTCATTTGGTTTTCTTTGAGACATTAGTGGGCATAGTTTATTTTGCCCAAGTAATATGGAAATATCCTTTACTTTGTATTACATATTCCATAAGGGATTTGGATGAGAAGTAGTTTTATTTAGCAAGAAAAATATTACTGGGACTAACCACCTTAAAATATGCATATAAGGTGAGTTTAAAAGAATAAATTAATAATTTGGATATAAAACTCATGAAAAAAACAATTAGAAAAAATGACATTGAAAATGGATCTAATGCCAAAGCTAGCCTTTTTTAAGGAAAACATAGAAGGTAATCAAGTTTCCCCATGGAGAGTAGAGGTTAACATGTATAAAGAGGTTTCTTTTTCTTAAAATGTTTCATTTATTTATCTAATTTTCTTTATAAGGTCACTTTTACAAATAAGTTTCTTATAAGTACATTTACAAATAAATTACGTTAAGATACAACTACTAAATTTAAAATGTTGCATTTCTTTATCTAATTTTCCTTATAAACTCACTTCTACAATTAAATTCTTTATAAACACATTTACAAATAAATTACTTTAAGATACAACTATTAAATTTTATGAAATAAGTGAGAATTTGTTTTCAAATAAAATTACTTTTTGTGTGTAAAAGTAAATAAAAAAAATACATTAAAATTAATTTTTTTACAATTTAAGTGATTCACTTAAATTTCTATGAACCTGGTAATTTTTATTTAATAAAGTGAATTAATGAAAAATATATAAAAAATGTTGTAAAAAAGAAAGAATATATTTTCTAACATTTTGGATTGAAGTGTGTGATTACTCTTTCTTTTTTTTTTAAAGATTCAATATAAATGTACACAAAAATACAAATTTTGTAGAAAAAAAATCTAAAACTTAACTTTATTAATCACATGCTTTAGATGGTCTAGGGTCTCTTACCTTTATTCTTTTATTTTCACAATGGCCTATTAAGGTCTCTTAGATTTATATATAGTGTTTTTTAATTTTCACTCTACATATTTTCTTCACTATTATAAGGATCCTTCCCTTTGTACTTCAATTAAGTTTATAGGAATTTTATCTATTTGGTTTCTTTATTTCTTGGAAGAAAATGCCAAAGACATTTTACCAAATTGCTTTGTTTGTGTGCTTATGCATCACTACATAATCTTTGGTAGAAATACTAAAAAATGCATCACTATGCATCATTAAAAAATCTTAAAAATCCGTGTTCTTTGTACCTTTTAATTGAATCCGAGAATCCTGAAGAATATGAAGAACTTCATGAAAGCAAGCTGAGGTTGGAAGAACAATATTTTTGTATCACGTGGATAATCAATTTAAACCTTGGCATGGTCCGAAATATCTCGAGATGCTGCAAGAAAAAGAGATTAAAGTAAAGTGAGTACAGATCTGGGTGGCAGACCAACCTATCGTTCTACTCTACTCAATGTTTCGTGAGATTAACAATGACGTGTACTACACTTTCATTATTGCCCCTCACATATATGCTATCGTGATTGACACTAAGAAGCCAAGTGTGGACGAAAGTTTGTTAATATTTTTTCAACCACAATGAAAAATATTTTCAAATTGTGTCATCTGATTGATACTATGTGGACATATATAGTATCGTGGTTTACACGACAAAGATAGATATCTTCAAATTGTATTACCTGATTGATACTATGAGGACATATATAGTATTGTGGCTTACACGGCAAAGCCAAGTAGCGAGAAAAGTTTGTTTCTATTAGTTGAAGGACAATCAAAGATATCTTGAAATTGTATCAGTAGCTAATTGAATTTCGTCTGGGAAGACAAATATTGGTAAGCTTGTTTACGCATATCATGGAAAGTAGTAAGCCGATATATTTATTGCAGATCCAACAGTCCTATTGGTGGTAAGATAAGCAACCTATCTGAAACCATATGTGATTTGAATCTAACATTCGAATCCTCCCCTCTGCTTTGCTCTCCTCTTCGTGTTGTTCATTAGTGTGTATTCCATGTTAAGAATGTCTCTTTTTCTCACCATAGGAGAGGGGAGTAATTGTTAGAATTGCAAATGCGGAAAACACAATTCACATATGATAATTAACAATCACACAGATAAGAAACATAGAGATTTCACGTGGTTCACCCAAACGTTGGGCTATGTCCACCAAGCATAGACATTAGTTGTCTTATTATTCAGATTATAGAAATTACAGCAAACTTGCAAATTCTCACTCAGTCTTTCTCACTTTGAAACTGATTATTAAATGCAATCCCTATCCATATTCTAAATTGGTCTATTTTGTTGTAACTAAGGTAGAATAATATGATCCAAATCCATCATTGGAGGAAATGGTTCTCAACAAATTCCAACAATCTCCACCTTGACAACAATTAACCTGATACCTTGCTCCTTCCTTTTGATCATCACTTTTTATGCAAGCTAAGAGAAGCCAAGCACCACTACATCTTCTCTAATAAAACTGATTTCATGATCTCGTCGCCTGTGTGACTTGCATGAGTTTGGATTTCATGAGGGATCACTCCACCTCCAACATGTCTTCCACAACTGTGTTGTGAAACATATTTAGTTATAGATCTCCTCTTGTCCAAAACACCTGTACAATATACATTACAATTATCACAGACCATCTCAATGTAACCATTATAGGTGAAATTTGTGCTTCTCAAATGTTGAAGCACCCATTTCACTCAACCCCTAAATCTGTCACATATATGACAACATCATTAGCATGTGAAAGATCTGGTCTTAACCATTTCATCACATACAATAGACCTCCTACTGAACTTACATGAGACATAACCTTTTCTTCTTTATAGACAAGACCTATGCTTGAAGAAAATTTATAATGGAAAGCAAGAGGAATACAAATTGGTTCTACAATGTTCATAACTCCAACCAAAAATTACCATTACCATCTATGTGTACTTCCATGTCCATAGTATGTTTTGTTCCTCCTTGATCCCTCATCTGAATTGTCCTGTCCACCTGAGTCATTTTCTTACTGATTTTATCCATGCTTCGGCTTGCATCGAGCATATCATTAGAAAATAACATCAAGACTATGAATGTACTATAAAATTTATAGTCATTCCTACCCTTTGAGAAATTCTGATTCACTATGAAGGATTCAAACCTCTTGTATATTTGTGTGGGTACCAATAGGCCATACAATGAATTTTCTAGCATACAAACAAATTTACCATTGCGAGATTGAATCAACATTTTTGGTTGTTCCATACATACTATATCTCTCTCAATGACGACCTTGTGAGAAGTAGGATCCCACACACAACATCCCTTTATACCACCATCATAACTTGCAGAGATATAAAACAAGTAGTAATTCAGAAACAAAGATTTTATGTCTAGAAATGATTTACTGCTTACCATTTCCTGCAATTCTTTCTTGCTCTTTTGAACTTGATGCTTCTGCCATAAACAAGAAGATAAATATGTCACTTCATATGTCGCTGCAGTACTCCCTTCCATCTTATAAAGGTTATCAACCTTTGTTTCCTTCATCACTAATAAATTACCTTTCGACAATGTGAGTGCTTTACCTTGACCTGTATACTTATATCCACAAGAATCCAACACTCCCAATGAAATCAAATTTGATTTAAGATGAGGTACATATCTAACATTTGTTAATTCCTTAACAATACCATCGAACATCTTGATTCTAATATTGTTAATCCCAACATTTTTACATGGAAAGCCATTTCCCATAAACATTGCACCCTCATCAACATATTGGTAAGAAATGAACCAATTTCTATGTGAGAACATGTCATGGGAGACACCTGAATCTAACTTTCATTCTTCTTGATATTGTAAATTACTAGAAATAAAACTGGGGGTGAAATCATGAAAATGGGTTACATTTTTGCTTGTATTATGAGAAAAACAACTGTATTTTCACAAGTTATTCAACTTCTAGCATACACAAGTATTTTTTTTATTTAGAATTTCACTTTACATTAAAAACAGAACTGGTGAATAATTGTGTTAGCTTTCTAATGACTATTTTTCAAATTGTTTTTATTACGATTTGATATGTCAATTTGACAATTGTTTAACAATATGTTCCTTAAACATGAAATGAATGATAATGAGTTACTTATTTATAGAACAATGTATCTATTATTAAAATTATGTTTTTAAGAAACGAAATATACTGCAACAATCTACAACGACTCTATTTTATTATGACTATAAGTTTGAATCTAACGGATGAATATTATAATTTCTAGAATTTTTTGAAGTTGACCAAGCTGAAAACGTTTTGCAGATTTTAAACACATGTTTTTCTATACGTTGTATCTATCTTAATTTTTACTTAAAACTAAAATCTAAATACATCCTTTTGAAAAGAACAGTTTAAGAATTATGAATATATTTTTTTTCCAAATTTTTCATTGTATATTTTTAGAGATACCGATATTTCATTTCATCGAATCATAATGTCTGCTGAAAATATTATGTAGTGATTTAAAAAAAAAATTAACTAGAATTAGATAAACATAAGAAAATGAAAACAAATTATAGGAATTGAAAGTAGATTCAATTTTGGAAATGATGGTGTCATTTTTGAGACCAAATTCTTAATATTTGGAGGAGTCCACAACCTTCAAAGTTAAGTTAAGCTCGGGGTAATTCTCTGGTTTTAGTTTCCAGTCCCAATTTCCTGTTTTCGGTCGAAATAGTATTTCGGCCGAAACAACAATATTTCAGTCGAAAGACTAAAATCTAACAGAATCTGTTATAACTGAACGGTTTCAAAGTTTTTCGGCCGAAAAACCATTATTTCTGTTATAACTGAACGGTTTCAAAGTCTATCGAACGAATTCCGTCCATCAGAAAAAATGAAATGACACGTCGTATCGTTTTCTTTCACACCAAATTGTATAAATAGACTTTTGGCCAAACACATTTAACACAATTCATCGAATGCACAGACAAATATAAGCTCGAGGATAGGGATTTCAAAGCATTTCTATTACTGATTGCAGTTGTATTCTTTTCTTTCTTTATTTCTTCCCTCTGTTCCATAGGCTTAATTGGAGGATCAATATCGATACATGGTGGTTTTCTAGAGCACTTAAACAAAGTTTCAAATCATATTTTTCATTTTTGTTGAATAAGGTAATTGATGTTTGTTCAAGTTTTTATTGGAATAACAATTTATATGTTGAAAGATAAATGTTGAGAATTTTTTCAAGGTGAAGTATTTGTTGAACATATCTTTTACATATAACTATAAAATTCATGGAAAACAAAATTTTGTGCAAGAGAAAATATGATCGCACTCGAGATGATACTCGCCAAATCGAACAAATGAAAGAGATTTATCGGAGAAAGAAACAAGAATGTGTAAATATTGAAGAAAGAAATGATGATAACGTCAATAGAGATTTTCGACAATAAGAAGTTCAACCAGGTATGCATGCACATATGATGATCGAGTACACGACACACATTGAGACTGTATTCAGAAAGTACAAAATTCAAAGTATAGAATTCAAGTTAAAATATTGTAAATAATATAATTGATTGTAATTACAATTTGATGTTTTTCAAAAAACATAAATAGATTTGTCTCATAATGTCGAAGAAAACGTTGAAACTGAAATTGAATCAGAAGACGAATCACCTATAGGTATGTACATAAATTTAGATTAATACAAGATGAACACTCAAGTATATATAACTGAGTGAATTTGTGTTCGGGTTATGTTTTTTAATATAAACTTTAAATTGAAATGTGCAGGAGAATCTATTAACATTGATGATGAAATATTAGAAAATGTTGATACTGACAAATTTGGGAAGACAAAAGCTAAGCATTATATAACATATCGAACTAAGAATATGTATAATACTTATTTCAAAGATGAATCAGTAACAGTACAGGCTCAACTTTTACTTTCTCTATTGAAGTCAAGAAAGTTAAAAGAAGCTACATCATTATTGGGTATTCAAAAGTCGACAAAGGATATAAAGGTGCAACATAATGCCTTTAACAATATAACTAGTGTATTAAAATCTTTTGGAAAATCTCGAAAAGAAGATCTTTGTGTTTCACGTAAAACGTTACAAACAATAATTGTTTCAGGGAGCAATATAAAATATCGTTTGACACTACACATGGAAAAAACGATGGGAACGTCAAGAAAAAAATTGCACAAACATAGAAAATTTGTTTCCAAATAGATGTAAATGATGAATTGGCTTGTTGAATAGTGATTTATAGACAACCCTACAAAGATAGACTTGTAGAAAATGTTAAAGAATTGGTCTGTAATTGTTGGTTGGAAGAATCTTGTGTTTCACCACATACAAGGGATGTATTGCATCAAATAATAGCACAAAATCAATATGAATAACATCCAAAACATATATTTCCAATGTCACAAATATAGTTGTTTAATAAGTTCAAAGAAGAGCACAAAGAAGTTAAAATTTCCATCAATACATTTGTGCAACAAAAACCATGGTTTGTTAGAATTATCACTGCCCGTGACACATGTTGTTGTCGTTATCATGTGGAGTTTGAGTTGTATTATGATACTTTTTTGGATTTTGGTAAAACTTTATGGCCAGGTTCACCTCCTCCTTCCACATTCCGTGTTTTTATATATGAAATTATATGTGAAAGAGAAGATGATTTATTTTACGAAAAAAAATGTGTTGGTGGAAAGAATTGTGATTGTTGTGGAAATCTAAGTTTGTTTCATTCAAAGTATCATATTGATATGAATGATCAATAATTTTCTAATATAAGAGTCAATTGGAAGAAATATGAATATTTGAGTAGCACAATTCCACATTCTTCAAATGTTATTTTCAAAAGGCTTGATTTGAAGGTAGATAAAATCTGTTTGATAGAGTTTTTGAAGAAGTTTGAGGAAGAAATCTATAAATACACCAAGCATTTACATAGAGCTCGATGGAAATATCTACGATTCAAACAATCCTGTGAAGTGTTTCCACGAGGGAGAATTTTTTCTGCAGTTGATTTTGCAGAGAATTACACATTCACTGCACAAAAAGAAATACAGAGTGAATATTATCATTCTAATCAAGTCACCATATTTTCCCATATTCTATATAGACATCCTCAACGGATTCTTCCAAACATAGAAAGCACCAACGAAAATTGACATGTTATTAAAGAATATCACTTTACTCGAGATGCTGCAAGAAAAAGAGGTTAAAGAAATGCTGCAAGAAAAAGAGATTAAAGTAAAGTGAGTACAGATCTGGGTGGCAAAAAACCTATCATTCTACTTTACTCAATGTTTCGTGAGATTAACACTGACGTGTACTACACTTTCATTATTTCCCCTCACATATATGCTATCGTGGTTGACACTAAGAAACCAAGTGTGGACGAAAGTTTGTTAGTATTTGTTGAACCACAATGAAAGATATCTTCAAATTGTATCATCCGATTGATACTATGTGGACATATATAGTATCGTGGTTTACACAACAAGGATAGATATCTTCAAATTGTATCACCTGATTGATACTATGAGGACACATATAGTATCGTGGCTTGCACGACAAAGCCAAGTAGCGAAAAAAGTTTGTTTCTATTAGCTGAAGAACAATCAAAGATATCTTGAAATTGTATTAGTAGCTAATTGAATTTCGTCTCATCTGGGAAGACAAATATTGGTAAGCATGTTTACGCATATCATGGAAAGTAGTAAGATGATATATCTATTGCAGATCCAACAGTCCTATTGGTGGTAAGATAAGCAACCTATCTGAAACCATATGTGATTTGAATCTAACATTCGAATCCTCCCCTCTGCTTTTCTCTCCTCTTCGTGTTGCTCATTAGTGTGTATTCCATGTTAAGCATGTCTTTTTCTCTCACCATAGGAGAGGGGAGTAATTGTCATAATTGCAAATGCGGAAAACACAATTCACATATGATAATTAATAATCACATAAATAAGAAACACAAAGATTTCATGTGGTTCACCCAAACGTTGGGCTACGTCTACCAAGCATAGGCATTGGTTGTATTATTATTCAAATTATGGAAATTATAGCAGACTTGCAAGTTCTCACTCCGTCTCTCTCACTTTTCCTCTACACACTTACATGTATTTAAATACATTTACAAGAAACTAATTATTAAATGTAATCCCTATCCATATTATAACTTGGTCTATTTTGTTGTAACTAAGGTAGAATAATAAGATCCAAATCCATCATTGGAGGAATTCGTTCTCACCAAATCCCAAAAATCTCCACCTTGAAAACAATTAATCTGATACCTTGCTCCTTCCTTTTGATCATCACTTTTTATGCAAGCCAAGAGAAGCCAAGCACCACTACATCTTCTCTAATAAAACTGGTTTCATGATTTCAACTGTGTGACTTGCATGAGTTTGGATTTCCTGAGGGGTCACTCCACCTCCAACATGTCTTCCACAACTGTGTTGTGGAACATATTTAGTGATAGATATCCTCTTGTCCAAAATACCTATAAAATATACATTACAATTATCACAGACCATCTCAGTGTAACCATTATAGGTGAAATTTATGCTTCTCAAATGTTGAAGCACCCATTTCACTGCAACCCCTAAATCTGTCACGTATCTGACAACATCATTAGCATGTGAAACATCTGGTCTTAACCATTTCATCACATACAATAGACCTCCTATTGAAATTACACGAGACATAACCTTTTCTTCTTTATAGACAAGACCTATGCTTGAAGAAAATTTATAATGGAAAGAAAGAGGGATAAAAATTGGTTCTACAATGTTCATACTGAACTCCAACCAAAACTTACCTTTACCATGTATGTGTACTTCCATGCCCATAGTTTGTTTTGTTGCTCCTTCATCCCTCATCTGAATTGTCCTGTCCACCTAAGTCATTTTCTTACTGATTTTATCCATGCTTCAGCTTGCATCGAGCATATCATTAGAAAATAACATCAAGACTGTGAATATACTATAAAATTTATAGTCATTCCTACCCTTTGAAAAATTCTGACTCACTATGAAGGATTCAAACCTCTTGTATATTTGTGTGGGTACCAATAGGCCATACAATGAATTTTCTAGCATACAAACAAATTTACCATTGTGAGCTTGAATCAACCTTTTTGGTTGTTCCATACATACTATATCTATGTTCCATGATGACCTTGTGAGAAGTAGGATCCCACACACAACATCCCTTTATACTACCATCATAACTTGCAGAGATATAAAACAAGCAAGAATTCATAAACAAAGATTTTATGTTTGGAAATGATTTACTCCTTACCAGTACCTGCAATTCTTTCTTGCTCTTTTGAACTTGATGCTTCTTCCATAAACAAGAAGATAAATCTGTCACTTCATATGTCTCTTCAGTACTCCCTTCCATCTTATAAAGGTTATCAACCTTTGTTTCCTTCATCACTACTAAATTACCTTTCGACAATGTGAGTGCTTCACCTTGACCTGTATACTTATATCCATAAGAATCCAACACTCCTAATGAAATAAAATTTGATTTAAGATGAGGTACATATCTAACATTCGTTAATTCCCTAACAATACCATCGAGCATCCTGATTCTAATACTGTCAATCCCAACATTTTTACAGGGAATGCCATTTCCCATAAACACTGCACCCTCATCATTAGATTGGTAAGAAATGAACCAATTTCTATGTGAGAACATGTGGTGGGAGGCACCTGAATCTAACTTTCATTCTTCTTGATATTGTAAATTACTAGAAACAGATAAAACTTGGGGTGAAATCATGAAGATGGGTTACACTTTTGCTTGTTTTATGAGAAAAACAACTATATTTTCACAAGTTATTCAACTTCTGGCATACAAAAGTATTTTTTTTATTTAGAATTTCACTTTACAGTAAAAACAAAACTTGTGAAGAATTTTGTTAGATTTCCAATGACTATTTTTCAATTTGTTTTATCACGATTTGATATGTCAATTTGAAAATTGTTTAACAATATGTTTCTTAAACATGAAATGAATGATAATGAGTTACTTATTTATAAAACAATGTATCTATTATTAAACTTATGTTTTTAAGAAACAAAATATACTGCAACAATCTACAAAGACTCTATTTTATTATGACTATAATTTTGAATCTAACGGATGAATATTATAATTTCTAGAATTTTTTGAAGTTGACCAAGCTGAAAACGTTGCAGATTTTAAACACATGTTTTTTTACATGTTGTATCTATCTTAATTTTTACTTATGTAACGAACCTCCTCGTTAGGACAACAACTCTAAAAATAGGTGCAAATGTTTTTTTGTTTAAGGTGTGTGCGTGCGTGTAGAAGTATCAACACACTTAACTGTACGATGCCACTCGACAACCAACAAGATGTAACCACGATGTTCAGCACAAGAAGACTGAAGGCACACAACGAGTAACTGCAACAATATACGACCATAGGCACAAGGCGCACAACACAAACAATAAGACATTCTGGGGGTGCACAGTAAGAACACAGAGGGAAGAATCTGGTGTTAGGGTTACTATTTCTGTACAGGAAAGCAGGGTGTTTAGTCTTATGTCTTCTCAAAAGAAGATTAGAGAGGCTCTTGGCCGGCTACTCAGGCAGAAACTAGTAACCTGACCTAGCACACGACACAAACAAGACAAACACAACAAGACGATCTCAACATATCACAGTGACAACAAGCAATAAACGCCCCTAGACATAAGGCGTACAACTAGCGGCTGTAAGCAGAAACTGACACTAGGTGTTAAGTACAGTACAGTCACAGAGGGAGAATCCATCAGTAGAGTTTACTATTTCTGCACAGAAAAGCAGGGCTTTTAGTCTTATGTCTTCTCGAAAGAAGATTAGATAGGCTCCTCGCCGACTGCTCAGGCAGAAACTAGTAATCTCTGTCAGGTGTGTCGCAAGAGTGGAAACCCTGCCTTTAAAGGGCCCGAGACTCTTGATACGGCACTGGATTCTTTACGCAGAAAAATCACCCACACGGACATATAGGCTAAGGCTACAAGGAGGTGTCTATACCCCGCCTGACACAAGTAGTCCAATCGACAAATTATTACAACCCAACGCAACCATAGACGACAGAGAAACCACGTCTTCTACAAAAGGCGCACGACAAGGACTCAGACGACAACCATTAAAATTAATGACAAGGCAATGTCTATGACTCATCCGTGATTGATTACTAGCCAAATTCTCCATTGATTTTATTAAGCCCCGAGTACATTAGTTATAAGTTAGATCTAATTGGATTATTGCCCTTAGTTTAAGGGCCTTACCCCTTGTGTTGAAATTAGAAAAGAATTTAATGTCATTATAACGAATTAACCTCCATATCCATTATACTGCCATATCAAGGTAAACCAATAACAACGTCCTTACGCTCCTGAGTTATCAAGACTACATAGCTTCTTTTTCCTAGGCGAGGGTATTACATTTACATTGTTCAAACAGTAAAATGTTAGTAAACTTTCCGCTAAGGGACAAAACCCTTACACTATTGTAAATATACAAGACTAACATCATATTTGTAACTAAAAGTAACAAGGTAACATCATAATCCAATGACCACATATATAAAATACAATGCTTAAACATGACAACGGTTAAAGGCAATAGCATTTTTAAAGATTAACTCATAATGATAAGTACC
>ML804757.1:159388-180667 GCA_009831015.1 Picea engelmannii
CTCCCTCAAACTCTCTGGATCTCGTGTGTGGCCCCTTTACTCCATATGTGAGCACGGTTGGCAAGCTATCGTCAGCCTGCATCATCAACCATCATGTCAGATCACGTCAGCAACATATCATATAATCAATAGTACATCATCAACATGAAACAATATCATCATAAATGAAACAACTCAAATACCCCACTCCCTGACTCAATCCGGAGTCCAAGGGAGTTCCACCGATGCCTCTGCATCCTCCAGGTCTGACACCCTGCACACTCCAAGAAACTGAGTCAGCAGCACCTGTCTACACCAAGGTAGTAAAAACATCCTGTCATATAACTCAATGCATCATAATGAAAGAAAAGTTTTATCATATAAATCCAGATCACTTGCGAGCAAGTGTCCTCAAAGAATAAGTTAGGTAAGTGCGCCAGAGCGGGATGTTACAATGTCGTCTATCAGAACGCATCATAATCTAGCATAAATGTATTAATATCAGAAACGTCGAGATCACTTGCGAGTAAGTGTCCTCAAAGAATAAATTTTGTAAGGGCGCCAGAGCGGGATGTTACAACTTAAAATTAAAATCTAAATATACCCTTTTGAAAACACCAGTTTAAGGATTATGAATATATTTTTTTCCAAATTTTTCATTGTATATTTTTAGAGATACTGATATTTCATTTCACCGAATCATAATGTCTGCTGAAAATATTATGTAGTGATTTTTTAAAAAAATTAAATAAAATTAGATAAAAATAAAGAAAATGAAAACAAATTATAGGAATTGAAAGTAGATTCAATTTTGGAAATGCTGGTGTCATTTGCGAAACCAAATTCTTATTATTTGCAGGAGTCTGCAACCTACAAATTTCAGTTAAGCTTGGGGAAATTCTTTGGTTTTAGTTTTCAGTCCTGATTTCCTGTTTTCGGCCGAAATAATATT
Organism: Picea engelmannii; assembly: GCA_009831015.1. Lineage (NCBI taxonomy): Eukaryota > Viridiplantae > Streptophyta > Pinopsida > Pinales > Pinaceae > Picea > Picea engelmannii. The sequence continues at coordinate 160,320 of ML804757.1, forward strand.
TCGACCGAAACAATAATATTTCGGTCGAAAGACTAAACTCTAATGGAAACTGTTAGAACTGAATGGTCTCCAAGGTTTTCAGCCCAAAAACCCATTCTTTCGACTGAAAGACTGTCAAACGAATTCCGTCCATCGGAAAAAATGAAATGACACAACGTATTGTTTTCTTTCGTGCCAAATTGTATAAATAGGCTTTTGCGGAACACATTTAACACAATTCATCAGATGATCAGACAAATATAAGCTCGAGGATAGAGATTTCAAAGAATTTCTATTACTAATTGGAGTTGTATTCTTTTATTTCTTTATTTCTTTCCTTTGTTCCATAGGCTTAATCAAAGGATCGATATCGATACATGGTGGTTTTATAGAGAACTTAAACAAAGTTTTGAATCATCTTTTTGGTTTTTGTTGAATAAGGTAATTGATGTTTGGTCAATTTTTTATTGGAATAACAATTTATATGTTGAAAGATAAATGTTCAACATTTTTTCAAGGTGAAATATTTGTTGAACATATCTTTTATAGATAACTATAAAAGTCATGGGAAACAAAAGTTTGTGCAAGAGAAAATATGATCGCACTCGAGATGATACTTGCCAAATCGAACAAAGGAAAGAGCTTTATCGGAGAAAGAAACAAGAACATGCAAATATTGAAGAAAGAAATGATGATAGTGTCAATAGAGATTTTCGACAAGAAGAAGTTCAACCAGGTATGCATGCACATATGATGATCGAGCACACGACACACATTGGGACTGTATTCAGAAAGTAAAAAATTCAAAGTATAGAATTCAAATTTAAAATATTGTAAATAATATAATTGATTGTAATTACAATTTGATGTTTTTCAAAAAACATAAATAGATTTGTCTCATAATGTCGAAGAAAATGTTGAAACCAAAATTGAATCAGAAGACGAATCACCTATAGGTATGTACATAAATTTAGATTAATACACGATGAACACTCAAGTATATATAACTTAGTGAATTTGTGTCCGGGTTATGTTTTTTAATATAAACTTTAAATTGAAATGTGTAGGAGAATCTATCAACATTGATGATGAAATATTATAAAATGTTGATACTGAAAAATTTCGGAAGAAAAAAGATAAACATTATATAAAATATCGAACTAAGAATATGTATAATACTTATTTCAAAGATGAATCAGTAATAGTATAGGCTCAACTTTTACTTTCTCTATTGAAGTCAAGAAAGTTAAAAGAAACTACATCATTATTGGGTATTCAAAAGTCGACAAAGGATACAAAGGTGCAACATAATGTCTTTAGCAATATAACTAGTGTATTAAAAGATTTTGGAAAATCTCGAAAAGAAGATGTCTGTGTTGCACGTAAAACGTTACAAACAACAATTGTTTCAGGGAGCAATATAAAAGATCATTTGACACTACACATGGAAAAAATGATGGAAACGTCAAGAAAAACATTGCAAAAACATAGAAAATTTCATTTCCAAATAGATGTAAATGATGAATTAGCTTGTTGGACAGTGATTTATAGACAACCCTACAAAGATAGACTTGCATAAAATGTTAAAGAATTGGCCCATAATTGTTGGTTGGAAGAATCTCGTGTTTCACCACATATAAGGGATGTGTTGCGTCGAAGAATAGCATGAAATCAATATGAAGAACATCCAAAACATATATTGGAAATGACACAAATAGAGTTGTTTAATAAGTTCAAAAAAGAGCACAAAGAAGTTAAAATTTCCATCACTACATTTGTGCAACAAAAACCATGGTTTGTTAGACCTATCATTGTCCGTGACATGTGTTGTTGTCATTATCATGTGGATTTTGAGTTGTATTACAACAATTTTTTGGATTTTGGTAAAACTTTATGGCCAGGTTCACCTCCTCTTTCCACATTCCGTGTTTTTATATCTAAAATTCTATGTGAAAGAAAGGATGATGATTTATTTAAAAAAAAAAATGTGTTGGTGGAAAGAAATGTGATCGTTGTGGAAATCTAAGTTTGTTTCATTCAAAGTATCATATTGATATGAATGATCAATCATTTTCTAATATAAGAGTCAATTGGAAGAGATATGAATATTTGAGCAGCACGAATCCATATTCTTCAAATGTTATTTCCAAAAGGCTTGATTTGAAGGTAGATCAAATATGTTTGATAGAGTTTTTGAAGAAGTTTGAGGAAGAAATCTATAAATCCACCAAGCATTCACATAGAGCGCGATGGAACGATCTACAATTCAAACAATCCCGTGAAGTGTTTCCACCAGGGACAATTTTGTCTGTAGTTGATTTTGCAGAGAATTACACATTCGCTGCACAAAAACAAATACAGAGTGAATATTATCATTCTGATCAAGTCACCATATTTGTCCACATTCTATATAGACAACCTCAATGGAGTCTTCCAAACATAGAAAGCACCAACGACAATCGACATGTTATTAAAGAGTATCACATTTATATAAGTGATGATCGAACACACAACACACATTATGTACAACATTGTTTTGATAAATTTTATGATTCATTGAAAGAACGTGAAATCATATTCGATCGACATTAGATATGGTCTGATGGGTGTGCGGGTCAGTTAAAATCTGCACGATCATTCTATTTGTTATGTCATCTTCATAAAACGTTAAACATTACACATGGTTGGAATTTTTTTGAGACTGGTCATGGAAAATGAGAGCACGACGGTGCAGGGGCATGTATAAAATGAACACTTCAAAGATATCAGTTGAACACTCATGCCGATCGATTTGAATACGTTGAACAAGTTGTTGAATGGTGCAACATGGCGCTAAGCCATGAATATAATCCATCAAGGGATGTGTCTAGGTGTGTCTATATATAAATGTTACATGTATGTACACACGATATATAAATTTGAACATGTTCAAATTTATATTCAATCTTCAATCATTTTCTTGAGAGAGTTCAAGTTAACAAGTTCTTGTCTTATGCAGGTTTTTTTGGCATGTTGGAATCGAAGATGTAAATAGATCAATCTCATATGATGCCAGTACAATACTTGGGACAAGAAAAATACATTCAGTTAAAACAAAAAGTTTTCAAAATGGGTTTGCATTTGATAGATGAAATGACTCTTGTTTTTCTTCAGTTTGCATAGATGACTCATAGTCCATAGATATTTGCAAGAACGAAAATGAAGGATATGTTAAAGCTTGGAGACATACTGAACTTAATGTAAAAGGGAAATTTCCACTTGCAAGCTCAGAGGAGATGGGATCAAATGAAACTATAGTGTTAGTTGATGGCGATAGAGTTTCTGATCTTGTTAGAGAAGGTAAGATTTTTATGTTTAAATTTTTTCAAATAACTTGTAGATACATACTTGTGTGATAATCTAACAAGAATTAATTGTTGTCCAATATATCCAATTATTTGCAGGATGTGTTTTTTCCATGGTTGCACCCGTAGACAACATTGAAAATGTGAAATATTATTTGATGCGATGCATGAAACAAAAGATGAAGCTATTACAAGATTTTGATGATAACGATTTTATATATGAAAGAGGATCCATTGTATTGAAAGGATATTTTTTTCAAGAAAACCATCAAACCGATACTCATGTTTACTTTCAAGACTACCAGTCAGATGTCACAACTTGAGAATATAGTCATTTGGTATGTGCAGTGTGCATAAAGTTAATAGAAGTTCAATAAAAAAAAAAAAGTTAGAAAATGGAAAATGTCCAAGGTCGATCATGAATGAATAATTGAAGATGGGATACCATTACGTTGTTTTTAAACAAACTTGACACATGTGTACATTCCATAATTTTCAAATTTTCATTGAAAGTACATTCCAGATTTTGATAACTTGTTTTGACCATCTTCAAACATTTTTCCAATTATGATATTTATAAAAAGGGTACTATGTATATTAGTAAAAAGGGTATTGCACCCCAATTAGTACTGCACCCCAATTACTATGATATTTATAAAAAGGGTACTGCACCCCAATTAGTACCTAAAAGTATATTGTTAATACTTACAACCTAATTAGTATAGGATTTAGGGAACTACTAATTTGTATGGAAGTGAAAGAACCATTTGGTAACTTATATCCCTATCGATACCCAAAAGTATGTCATTGGGGAATTTCACTCTAATTAGTATAGAAGTAAAATACATTCTTGGGGCAGACCTTAATTTACATATATAGGAGTGAGACAACAACTTAATGAATTTGCATCTTAATTAGTGCTAAAATTATGTTCTTGGTATTTAAACAAGAATTTATATAATAACAAGGAAACCACTTCTCGTGCACCCTATTTGAATAAGAGTAAGAGAAGTACTTACAAATTATGACACCCCCATTAATACCCATGAATGAGGGAATCACTTGGAAATTTATGCCCAAGTTTTGTTATAACCTAAATTTGTATAAGAGTGAAAGAACCAAGAATCGCTTGGGGTGCACCCTAACTTTAATATAGGATAGAGGAGAACTTAATATTTTAAGGACATGCATTGTATATAATACAAGTTATTTTTTCAACTCAAGAAGTGAAGTATCATTAGGAGCAAGGGATGAAACTAATCCTAACTTAGGCATGCTCACTACTAGGCATATTTACGAGACATCTTTAAGTACCTGATCCAACTAATAGAACCATCATCATATATCCTTATAAGAATGCCCCCTTCTAACATTTGGATGAGACTAATCCTTTTTAAAGAAAGCATAGTATTAGGGCAACTTTATGATATCAAATTCTCATTCCATCTTGTGATTGGAAATCGCTCACATATTAAGAAAAGTAAAATATATTTTAATGAAGTTCATTCAATGGGGTTTACTTGCTTTAGAATGTTTGAACCCATTTCCATATATGCCTTATGGAGTTGTTCCCTTCAAACCCATAATTTCCAACCATGCTCTTTGATTTTTCCCATGTTCATAAAGGGGTACACATGTTAAGAAAGCATATACTATTATATGTAGGGTTATTAAGTCATGTTAATTACAAAGGGGTCCCTCTCACATGAAGTCGTAAAACTTCATGTCCACCTTTTCACATGTTCGATGGGTTCGATTTACTTTGGAGCCACCTTGGTATATGCTAAATGATACAATGTCATGGGTCCTCAAGTGGTAATACAGGCAGCCATATAAACTCACATGCTAGGAATGGAGCCCCACCCATTGAGCGACTCTTCCTCGTGGCTCATTCTATTCCATTGACGATTCAAATGGATTGGGCGTCATTATTTTATGAGGTAACATTAAATCTCTTTGTACTGCATAAGGTTCATACCCGTGGAGTATCATGAAGTTCACTTATCAAAGCCAATTGATCACATCAAGGAGTTATAGATGTAATGCTTTATAGATATTTTAAGTGTCACAATTATTTTATATGATAATAATTTTTTTTTAAGGTCATGATATTTGTGTAGGAGATTTTGTTGTTTATAGGATAAGAGATTCTCCCTTAACCATTTGATTGTTATTGTTTTATATGATAATAATTTATTTTTAAGGTCGTGATATTTGTGTAGGAGATTATGTTGTTTATAGGAGAAGAGATTCTCCCATAACCATTTGATTGTTAAGGTGTATGGAAATATATAACCTTCTTCTTTAGTTTTCACCATGACTTCCAAATTCAAAACACAAATTTTATATTTACAATATTACTTTATAAAAAAAGCATAAATTTTATATTTACCATATTACTTTATACATAAATTTAATTTCATGTAAAGTAAAATAAAAGTTTATACATAAATTTAATGTCATGTAGTAAAACCAATTATTAATGTTGGATAAGTATAACACTCAAACTATTCGGTGAATTATATTCTAAGTATATTGACTTGAAGTAGTAAGATAGTGGTATATAGTGATATAAAGAATGAAAAATTGTTAAACACCATTTCGATTGACCCTTATTTCCTTCAATAGTATTTTTTTCTATTTTATTTTAATAATATTGCATTAGGTTCAAGGGTATATGAACCTTTAGGTGAATATCTCTTATAACTTTAACATTTTTTTAATGAATACATGATAAAATTAAAGAAGAGTTATCATCTCTTCCACTTTTTGTCAATAGAATCATTTTTTGATAGTACATAGTGAACATAAAATAAAACATTTAAATTAATACATAACAGAAAAGTTTTTAAGAATTTGATGCTTAATTTAAAATGCATTGTAAAAAAGAGAATACTCAAAACATTATTTCTATTGCTATTTTGAATTCCAAAATTATGAAATATATATATTATAATCAAATTTATACAAAACATTAGTTCATAACAAGTTAACTTTGCCACTTTTTTACCATCAATTATGATAAATCAAATATATACGAGACAAAAATTGCTATTTTGAATTTCAAAATTATGAAATATATATATATATATATATATATATATATATATATATATATATATATATATATATATATATATATATATATATATATATATTATAATCAAAGTTTGAATAATAACACTATAAAATACATAAGTTCTACATCCATTTTAGGATGATAACAAAAACAAAGACATTTAACTCCAAAATTCTGGACTCTAAGCCATCACTTTAAGATAGATCACTTCATACATGAAATTCAAACCTGCAAAAAAACAGATTTCAAAAATTAAAAATTTACAATTCAAACATGCGAAATAATACAAAATTAAAAAATTGTAATTAAAATAAAATTGACATACATACCAAAAGAGTTAAATGTCATCCTCCAACATACTCTTTCCCACAAAATATATTGTAAACATATTTTCCACCAAATATAATCTAAACATCTGTAAAAATAAAAAACATAGTAAAAATACAAATAACACATATTAGCATATATACTACACAACTAAATATTAAATAAAAAATAACTAATAATAACATAACCAACCACAAGATTTAAGATCCAGTTACTCTCCAATTAAGAGTAACTAGATTTAAAAAAATTGTAAATCTTATCTAAAATCTTAAAAAAAAATTAAAAAAAAAGCATGTTCTTGGTAAACAAAAATCGAATTAAAGAACTATATAATAATCTGAAAATAAATATAGAAATATGTATGAATAAAATTCACAAATCTCCATATTAAGTCATTCTTCCAATGAAATGCTTATCTCATTGTGGATAAAATCTCAAATCCTTGTGGATAAGGTCCCAAATCCTTGAGGTGAAATTTTGATCCCAAGTGATGTTATTGTGTTTAAAGTAAAACAAATTGTGTTAGAGTTAGATAATAATCTGAAAATAAATATAGAACTGTGTATGAAGATAATTCACAAATTTCCATGTATTAAGTCATTCTTCCAAAAAAATACTTATCTCCTTGTGGATAAAGTCCAAAATCCTTTGGAAAATTCTTCTTGTGGATAAAGTTCCAAATCATTAGATGTAATTCTCATCCAAGGTTTTGTTATTTGATCATATTTACACATCAATAAAATACTAATCTCCTCAGCAGTTAAATACTTCTCATCTTCATTTGCAATGGTCATATAATCAAATTTCACGATGCCCTTTCAAACTAAAGGACTCATAAATCTCCATATTAAACAATTCTTCCAAAAAACTACTTATTATCTAAAAAAGTTCACAAATCTCCATTTTAAATACTATTCTTCCGAAAAATACTTATCTTCTCTTTCTTCGATGGAATAGATATTCTCATATAATACTACACCATTCTTAGACAAGAAAGCAAGGACTGCAATCGAAGAAAATTTAGAAACTTTCTCTTTTCTGATGTGGGATAGAATCTGTTCTCAAATATTCAAACATATTCAAGTTCAAAATTAGGTGTTCATCATGATCTAACCTTAAATAAGTTTGAGTGTACATAATTTAAGACAATGACAAACTTATCTAGGGGTTCTATATAATTCAAAATAATTGACGAAAGACTAAACTATAAATTTGAGAAAACAAAAATTTGATAAAAGTCAAGAACGTACATTTATGAATCATCCTGAATGGGCATAACATTTACTAATATGGGTGCTTCCTCAATCCCAATATCTCTTCCAAACACACTCTCATGTACTCTCTTCTCCACATTAGCCTATATAACACATTTCAATTTTGAAAATTAAAAAAATTATATTCAAATGATTATATAACACATAAAATTTAAATGGTTTTGAGACATTAATTGATACCTGTGAACTCCCACTCACTTCAAACTCTCCCAATGAGAATTGAGACAAGCCAGTCCAAGTGCCAGGAGATAAAATAGATGGAATAGAGAGTTGTGAACAACACAACTAAGAACTAAATATAGGATTCAATGTGTTCACAATTATTGATCTCTTATTCAAAAGAGTGGAGATTGAACAACTATTAGAAAAAACATACCCGATTCAATCCATCCAAATTCAAACTTGTCGAATCAAGTCCCCTACCGACTGGAGATTTGTTTAACATATCTCCAAACTGCAATTAATGGCAAGAAAAAATCGATTATTTCTATAGAGACAAGGATATCTAAATCTAGAACTCGAAGTAAACTATCATAAAATGTGTCAAAATTTTCCTAAATAGATCACATACGAATTTGTGATTCGAGTCATCATTCTAAATGACCTTCTTCCAACCATCTCGACAAAATTTGGCATACTCCAAAACTTCTTCTACTGACATTGCATATAAGTCTGCATCTGTTTTATCAACAAATGTGGCCCGGGAATTGGCTTCTGCTCGTTGACGCTTCATGCCAACATCAACACCATAAAACATAGCTTCCAAATTTTCCCTGATTGCAGTCCTGTCCTCTTTTCCAACTTTTGATGTAGACAAGAACTCTGAAAGTGATGCAAATGCCCCTTTTTGGTGAGGTACTAAAGGTTGTGGAGGCCTCGACAATGCCTCACTTCGGTATGCCCCTTTGCGATCATATGTACGTCCTTTACTAGTCCCATAATATTTGGACGGTAGACTAGTATAATCCAAGTGCATGTGGAAGAAATACTCTGCAAAAAGTTGTCTTGCAAAATAGTGTGGAACCTCATCGTTCCACGACAATTTCCCATATGCATCCAAAAATCTGTTATACAGATGTCTGGCAAAGTCAGGGTGCTTAAAGTATTGCACCTTCAACATTTTCCTCTTTGTGTTGTCTTTGAAATTGAACATGGATATGGCATCTTATTTTGAAACTTTATTTTTTGTTGTCTCCCATTTATCAGGACCCATCACCTCTGACTTTTGCCCCCTCTTTAGATCGACAAAACTATCAGTGGTTGGCCCCATCTTCTGATATGCATCTATAAAGTTTTCCAATGAATGCAAAAAAATTTGCAAACTTTTTCTTCTCTCTAGAGGAAGTTCCAAGACCGCAAAATCATTTTCCAACCTCTTTTTAACACCTGAGCATCACTCAAGCGTCATTGCTTCGGTATTCTCTTCCCATGGAAGTTGATCGCCAACTTCTGAAGGATAGGTGGATGTTGGCGTGTAATCTTATGTTTCTTCATAATGTGGCCTCCTAAATCCACCTTCATCCTCTGCACCGACATTTTAATCTTCATGGTAACCACTCTCGTTGTCGCCCCTTGCTCTAAATTGATTGCCTACACACACATTTGAAAGTAACTTCAATATTTAACCTCACATAAATTTAAATACAATAAAATTCAACAAAAATAAACAAAATTTAAGAAACTTACGAGAAATATTCTCTTGTCCATAGCTATTCCCTACATTCTCAAGTGTAGGAGTGTTATCACACAACCTATCTAAGAAGGTTGCATCCATAACACTGTTTTGATCAGGTTCTATAGTTGATCTATTTATAGATTCGTTTGAAAATCTCCTCTGATGAGATTGTTGGTGCTTACTCAGAATCTCAGTTGAAGAAGCAATTATTGTTCTTTCTTATTGAGAATGCTTAGAGTGTTTGTGAGGAATGTTTTCATAATCTCATGATGACATCACATTGCAATATCTATCCACAATACAGAGTTTATCAAAAAACATCTAGTGATGTTCACAAGTTCAAGCAATTAAAAACGCAGAGATAAATCAAAGTTTTAAATAATCAAGCCACATAGGTACTCACTCATTAGAAGGCGAAAATACTGGTCATTCAACCATGAATCAATCAACTAAAAGATAAGTAAGGGGTCCATAGACAACATGACAGATTCTTATCCTTCAGTCATCATCCATGCACAGAAAAGTAGGGCATTTGAATTTATAGGTCTTTAAACACCGAAGTGACGACTGTTGATTTGGCTCCTGGCCGACTACTCAGGCATAGAATGATGACTAAGGGGATAAGTGACAGAAGATAAAACCACAAACTTTTCACAATAATCAATAAAACCCACACATAGAAGTCATTGAAATCAGAAGTTGGGTTCACCAAGGGACTGTCATTCCACTGAGAGGTTTATCATTCAAAATCCACATCAAATAAAAAAACACAAAAACTAAACATTCAGCCATGAATCAATCAACTAAAATATAAGGGGTCCATAGACAACATGGCAGATTATTATCCTTCACTCATCATCCATGGACAAAAAAGCGGGGCATTTGAATATATAGGTCTTTAAACACTGAAGTGGCGATCGTCGATTCAACTCCTGGCTGACTGCTCAAGCACAGACTGATTACTAAAGGGATAAGTGATGGAAGATAAAAACACAAACTTTTCACAATAATCAATAAAACCCACACATAGAAGTCATTGAAATCAGAAGTTGGGTTCGCCAAGGGACTGTCATTCCATTTAGAGATTTATTATTAACAATCCACATCAAAGAAGAAGACGCAAAAAATAAACATTCATCCATGAATCAATCAACTAAAAGATAAGTAGGGGGTCCATAGACAACATGACAGATTCTTATCCTTCACTCATCATCCATGCATAGAAAAATAGGGCATTTGAATCTATCGATCTTTAAACACCGAAGTGACGACCGTCGATTCGTCTCCTAGTTGACTGCTCAGGCATGAACTGAGGACTAAAGGGATAAGTGACAGAACATAAAACCACAAACTTTTCACAATAATCAATAAAACCCACACATAGAAGTCATTGAAATTAGAAATTGGTTTCGCCAAAAGACTGTCATTCCATTGAGAGGTTTATCATTCACAATCCACATCAAAGAAGAAGACGGAAAAGCTAAACATTCAACCATGAATCAATCAACTAAAAGATAAGTAGGGGGTCCATAGACAACATGGCAGATTCTTATACTTCACTCATCATCCATGCACAGAAAATCATGACATTTGAATCTATAGGTATTTAAACACCAAAGTGATGACCATCGATTCGGCTCCTGGCTGACTACTCAGGCATAGACTGATGACTAAAGGGATAAGTGACAGAAGATAAAACCACAAACTTTTCACAATAATCAATAAAACCCACACATAGAAGTCATTGAAATTAGAAGTTGGGTTCGCCAAGGGACTGTCATTCCACTGAGAGGTTTATCATTCACAATCCACATCAAAGAAAAAGATGCAAAAACTAAACATTCAACCATGAATCAATCAACTGGCTTATTATCCTTCAATCATCATCCATGGACATAAAAGCATGACATTTGAATCTGTAGGTCTTTAAACACCGAAGTGACGACTGTCGATTTGGCTCATGGCCGACTTCTCAAGCACGGACTGATTACTAAAGGGATAAGTGATAGACGATAAAACCACAAACTTTTCATAATAATCAATAAAACCCACACATAGAATTCATTGAAATCAGAAGTTGGGTTCGCCAACGGACTTTCATTCCACTGAGAGGTTTATCATTCACAATCCATATTAAATAAGAAGACACAAAAGCTAAACATTCATCCATGAATCAATCAACTAAAATATAAGTAGGGGGTCCATAGACAACATGGAAGATTCTTATCCTTCACTCCTCATCCATGCACAGAAAAGTAGGGCATTTGAATCTATAGGTCTTTAAACACCAAAGTGACGACCATCGATTCGACTCCTGGCTAATTGTTCAGGCACAGACTGAGGACTAAAGGGATAAATGATAGAAGATAAAACCACAAACTTTTCACAATAATCAATAAAACCCACACATAGAAGTCATTGAAATCAAAAGTTGGGTTTGCCAAGGGACTGTCATTCCACTGAGAGGTTTATCATTCACAATCCACATCAAAGAAGAAGACACAAAAACTGAACATTCAACCATGAATCAATCAACTAAAAGATAAGTATGGGGTCCATAGACAACATGGCAAATTCTTATCCTTCACTCATCATCCATGCACATAAAAGCAAGGCATTTGAATCTATAGGTATTTAAACACCGAAGTGACGATCGTCGATTCGGCTCCTGGCCGACTTCTCGGGCATGGACTGATGACTAAAGGGATAAGTGACAGAAGATAAAACCATAAACTTTTCACAATAATCAATAAAACCCACACATAGAAGTCATTGAAATCAGAAGTTGGGTTCGCCAAGGGACTGCCATTCCACTGAGAGGTTTATCATTCACAATCCACATCAAAGAAAAAGACACAAAAAATAAACATTCATCCATGAATCAATCAACTAAAAGATAAGTAACGGGTCCATAGACAACATGGTAGATTCTTGTATGGGGTCCATAGAAAACATGTTCAAACTACCTGGTTCTTGTATGGAATATCAATGAAAGCCAGTTTTCACTTCTCTAGACCCCCATTCCTATTAAGGTTTTTAGAGTGTATAATGGATTTTAGGGGTTTAAAAGTGGCGATGATATTCTTTTTTATTAGAACCTTGGTGAACCTATTGGTGACCCCTTTGATGTAGGGAAGGTGGGGTATCTAACTCGGTTGAGTTTCTCTAGAACGAGGCTCACCTCTTTTCCTAACCATGGATTTTCTTATTGTAGCAGTTATATCCTCATTCATATAACCTATTCTCTTGAAAACCTTGGCAAGGTGATATTTTTCCTATTCAAGGTGGTCTTCATAAAAGATACTAATGACTCTCAGTGCTAGGATGTTATGAACTCCTATATTTTAAGTGGGATGGTAATAACATTTTGCATGAAGATAACTATCTATATGAGTTTTATTCTTGTATACTTCATGCACATGGTTCCCATATTGATTCTTTTGAATTAGTACATCCAAAATGGGATGTTATTATTCTCCTCCAATTCCATAGTGAACTTAATGTCCTCTGAGATACAGTTAAGGTGCTCAAAGAATTTGTTCAAATCTTATTTTATGTGAGGCCATATCACATTAATATCATCTACATACCTTTTACATCTCTTGGGATTCATGGGGTATGAGTCCAATGCTCTTCTTTCAAAATTTCCATAAAAATGTTGGCCACTATAGAGGACCCATTGAAATACCACGAAAATATGTTGTGGAAATATTGCAACTAGATTTAATATAAAAAAATATAAATTGGTCAAGACTCATATTAATATAGGTGTAAAGTTATCTTCGAAACAATGTCTCAAGACAGAAGAAGAGGTAGAGTACATGTCTCATGTTCTTATACATGTGTTTTTGAAATTTTAATGTATGCCATTGTCTATACTAGACCGGACACTACCCATGCATTGGGAGGTTTGAGAAAATACATGTCAAAAATAGGGAAGGGAAATTTAACTATTTTAAAGAAGGGTCTCATATTTTTATGGAAGTTTAGATTATTCAATTTTCTACCAAGGAAGACCTATACCAAACAATGTGATAGACATACAGGGTATTGTCGATGCTAACTAAGCTAGATATCATGATTGAAGAAGGTATATAAGTGGTTATTTATTTAACCTATTTGATAAAGGATTTAACTAATATATGAGCAAGGGGTAGACTGTAGTTGTAGTTGAGTACATGGAAACCACTCATGACTTATGCATTGGTCGATTTTTTATGATTTTCATCATGCTTTTTTTCCCATTGTAATTTGATACCTCTTGGTGGATTAGAGTTTAGTGATCATTGTGGAATACCTAAATATTGTTTTGATGTGGCCTCAATTTTTTACTTTCATGGCCCATATTACGCTTAGCTTCAATACATTTTTCCTCCAAGGATCAAGACCTTCCTAAAAAAATTATCATTTTTATGACCAATTTATATATTTTGACTCATGCTATGTAATCAAATAAAATTTACTCAATCTCAAGTAGGATGAGATATAGTATTGATCTAAAGTTTTAATTTGTATGGTTATCATGCAATTTTCATTCTTGAGATAATGTGGTTTACAAACAGGAATTTAGTACAATCTTGATTAATGGCTTTGACACATATGCCAAGTTGATCCTATTTAATCATTACCATAGCCCCATCAACTGAATGAATGATATATCCAAGGTATCTTGTCTTGTCATAAACTTTAGGATTTCCATCACTTAAAGGTAGCAATAAATACCCTAGACAATTACATCTCCTTCTAATCCCGAGATTTGAATTGACAAAGGAGGAAACAATGCCCTTGAAACAACATGCCAAATATTAGGAAATTAAGGGACAACTCCCACCAATCAAGGAATTGATTGAATTTCTAGATATGACTCTTCTCAAGCATAAATAGAGGCATAGTTGATAGAATAGGATTGTCAATATTGTTATTTCATTTTCCTTGTTGCTATTCAAACTAGTTTTGATTGTAGTAAAGAGGCAATTTTATGTCATTATGTTCTAAGACATATTTTGAATAAAAGAAGAATACTTTATTGAAGTTCTAAGTATTTGAGTGTTTCCAAGGGTTTCAAGAATTTCCTTGAGTAGTGTCCACTAAAGGAAATGGTGTAGGAACCCTCTTTATTTACATTTCGTGTCTTTGAATTTATGTTTTAGAGAAGATAAAATTTTGAAGAAACAAATTATTAGTTTACATCATTTCATTTTTTAACAGTATTTGCATTTCCTATATTTGTTTTAGAAACAATTTCATTCGATGTATTTCTTTAGTTACTTTTAAATTATAATGTTTAGTACTTTGATGTGGATCCTATGAATTTCCCGTATTTCTCTAATTACTTTTAAATTATAATGGTTTGTACTTTGATGCAAATCCTATGAATGCAATGCATGATAACTAGTGTTATAATGATTTACTAATCCGCAAACACATTGATCAATAGTCCAAGGGATTTCATTTAATCAAAATTTCCTCGAAGAGGTTATGACCTTAGACCTTTATCTATATTGTACATATTTTCATAAGAGATAGGGGCAAAATTCATGGACTCAATTGCATAAAAGTAAATTAGAATGAACTATTAAAGTTGATTGTTTTCCTTGCCACAATTTTTCATCAGAATTAGTAGTGCATATTTTATTTTTGTAATTTGCATACATAGTGCACAACACCTCATAAGTGTACATGACCTTTGGGTTGATAATTAAAGTGAAGCTAAGGTGTTATTTATATCTTGCTACAACTATTTGAATCACAATTTTTTGGCGTCATTTTCAGGGAGGTTACCAAAACATTTTGGTGTCATTGCTTGTTATCAAAATTAGGAAAAATATGGAATTTTTGAAAAAAAATGGCATACCTATTTAGATTGCTTGCATCGACTTAGAGAAAAATATGGAAGATTTCTACCAAAATATCATATTGTTGGTATATCTAAAGTAGGAACTAGTGGTCAAATACAACAACAAGGGGATTTTGAAAAGTTTTTTAAGTAGCTTGTTTAAGAGAATACAACAAATGATTGAATAATTTTTTGAGTAGATTGAAGAATGACAGAAAAATATTGCATGGATTTTAATCAATCCTTTTTTAAGTCCAGGACTAAATATAGAGAGGAATATCCATATTTGAATAGTACTTTAGAAGAAAGTGAGGATCAACCCAACATAAGGATCGTGATATCTTTCTTTTTCAGATTGAGGTTCTTGTAGAACCAATGACTACACATCAAATTCTAAAAAGTGTGGGCTCTTTCTCTCCACACTAAAGGAATCCTCCTTGAGATGGTTCATGAACTTTGAAGGAAAAATCATCAGTGGTTCGGATTAGATGAATAAGACCTTCATTGAAATATATATAGATTATTGCAAAGCTAGAGATACTAGGGATTACAAATGGTGCAAAAGAGATCAAAACTACACTTTAGATGATGCGTCTCTTAAACTACTGCCCCTCATAGGCATAAAATAAGACTTGGCTGAGACCTTGAACCTCCTTGTAAATGGTGAAATATTTCAACTAACATATGGGAATATAAATCAAGTGTTCGATAATTACTCTAGGGATACAAGAAAGAAGGATAAGAGTGGGAGATTTGTTCTCGTATAATTATCAAAATTTATCGGAACAAGTCTCACAAAGATAAACAAGTCTCACAAAGTAGGAAAATGAAAGCTTACTAGAGGACATAAAAATTGACAGATTGCATTCATTAACTATGTAACTAGACACTTAAGGGGAAATAAGAGAAATATGAAATATCCCTCATTGTTTAATTCCCTAAGAGCACAAGAAAAAAATGTGAGGAACAAGTCCACCTAATTTCATTTTGGGAAAGATGACAAACACAAAGGAATTAACTTATACTATAATTTTTTCTTAATAAATATTAGTTATTTAATCGATTCTTAAGTTTGTTATTGAGTATAATTTTGAAATTTAGTTTATGTTCTTTTAGGTTGCACATTTATGCAAATGAAACTACTTCCCAATATAGAAGGAAAGATACATAAGTTGAATCTAAGTGTAAAACGTATATATTCTCTTGGTCCACCTTTATTACATTTTCATTCTTTCAATCGAGTCTTTTTGTTTATTTTTAAAATATTAGATATGTGCATTGATAGTTTTGACTTTCTTTTTTAAATAATTATGAAGTTATTTGAATTTACCAAATTTAAGGGGTCCATATGGAGTTCAATAATATCTTTAAATATTAATATCATGTAAATGAAATTCAAAGTTAGGCATGCCAATTCAATTTACAATGGGTTATACAGAAAGGTGACTTCGGGTTATACATATATGTTTCACTCATCAAGCATCTTAAATGGAACACTCTAACTATATATATATGTTCCTTGGGGTTTATGCTAAATTAAAATATTTATGTTCATAAGGGTTTAAATTTCTACTTAAAAAGTAATTACCACAAGTAACTCTAGTGCTTGAGTAATCATTTTGCACTGAAAAATTCAGGTTTTAATTTCTAAATAAGGGTTTTAAAAAGGGGGAAGTGAATCTATTTTCTTTCACATGGTGGAATATGTACCTAAATTTTGGCAACAACTCCTTAATCTAAGCAATGTTTTGTACTTAAATAGTATCTAATATTCAGTTTCAGTAATTGAAGATGAAATTTTCATTACAACCTACTCGACTAATCAAACTACTCTTGTGAAAGTTGTTGTTTACCATTTGTCTCATGCTTAGGAGTTGGTGATTCTTACAAGTGCACATCCTTGGTACAAATGATTAAATAGATATTTCTTCACTCATTAATTTTGATTTCACATTCCTAAATTTTTCCTTTAACAGCTAAAAGGATTAGATATAGGTTTTATGTTGGTTTATCACACTCTAAAGGAATAATTCTAAATTAAACTTTAGAAGGAACTAAAATTCGATATAGCTTTCAGATAGAAGCGAAATTCTAAATTTAACCTTCAGATTGAATTAGAATTCGAAATAACTTCAAACAGAAATTACATTTTAAATTAAACCTTCAGATCGAAATAACTGAACCATATTGGTTTATTACACTCTAAAGGAATAATTCTAAATTAAACTTCAGACATAACTAAAATTCAAAATAGTTTTTAGACATAAGCGAAATTCTAAATTTAACCTTCAGACTGAATTAGAATTCGAAATAACTGAACCTTCAGACAGAAACAAATTTAACCTTTAGATAGAAACAAAATTTAACCTTCAGACAAAAATGAACTTAACCTTCAGAAAGAAATGAATTAAACCTTCAGACAGAAACAAATTTAACCTTCAGACATAAACGAATTTAACCTTTAGATAGAAACAAAATTTAACATTCAGAAAGAAACAAATTTTAACCTTCAGACATAAACAAATTTAACCTTCAGACATAAATAAATTTAACCTTAACACAAAAATAAATTTAACTCGATTATAATATGACAAATGGGGAATAGGTCTCCTTTTATGGGCACGTGGAAAGGTAGTAGAGGTTGATAGTGGAGAAGGTAGTAAAGGTTGATTGCACAGGGAAAGCTAGTAGAGGTTGATAGTGGAGAATCCAACGGCTTGGCCCCGGTGTCCAGGTCATAGTCTAGTGGAATGTGACCTGGCCGTGGGGGCCTAGCCCTATGTCCAAGCCCTGGGCATTGGAATGTGACCTGGCCTAGCCCTGTGGCCAAGCCGTGGGCACGCCAACAGCTAGACCACAGGGCTAGCCCCTGCGGCCAAGTCACAGTCCACTAGAATATGACTTGGCCGCAAGAGACATCCCTATGGACAAGCCATTGCCATTCCCATGGCTTGGACACAGAGGCCACCACCTAAATCTATATTTTAATTTAAAAATTAAAATTAAATTTAATGTTTAAATCTACAGATTAAAATAAAAATAAAATAAAAAGTTTACAGTTACTTACCTGAAGCGCAGCCCGTCAAACGCCCGCCAACACTCACAAATGCTTGCCTGAAGCTCGGCCTGACCACCCGCAGAAATGCTCGCCAACACTCATGAACACTCACAAACACCCTACATCCGCACCAACACTCACGAACGCAAACAAACACCCTACATCCATGCCAACACTCGTAAATGTTCACAAATGCCAAAAGGTTAGAAAACCGTTTGAAAATTGATGTGTGGTTGTTATATAAACCTTCTTTTGGCCAAAAGATTTTTCGATCGAAAGATGTTTTGGCTGAAAGATTGTTTCGGCCGGAATATGTTTCGGCCGAAAGAATATTGCTGGATGGTAAACATACATTCGACTAAATATTTACATGCCAATTGAGGATACGTCATTGTACCATTCGATTTGATGTTCCACCTTTCACCCCAAAAATAGTTCGGCCGAAAATTACTATTAGTTCGGCCGAAAAAATATTTTTCGGGATTTTGGAGATCATATTGTCATGAAAGTGTTACCCACCTCCGTGATGTCACCACTTGATGAGTCATATTTGAATTTGTTACAACCAAATTTGCTTCCTTCATAGAGTTTTTCTCAGATTCCTTTCTCTTCCAACAATCTTTCTTGAGATGTCATGTTTTTCCGTAGTACCAACATTTTTCTTTACCATTTCTATGTCTTGACTTAGATAGAGAAAAATGTCTCTCATTCTTCTCTTAGTTCGACCTATGACCAACATCGCCTCTGGAGTTGAGGTTTATTTACTAGATTTTCTCCTCATCTCCTTAGCCAACAAAGCTCCCACAATAGAGTCATAATCTAAAACATTTATTGAGATAAAGCTAATAGAGGTGAATAGATTATTCCAAGACTTAGGCAAGAAACACAATAGTGTAATAGCTTTATCTTCATATTCAAATTTAACTTCCATACTAGTCAATTGAACTATAAGGGTATTGGAGGTATTTAAATGGTCAACAACTTTTGTACCTTCTTTCATCCACAAATTGTACAAGTGTCTCTTCAAGTAGATCCTGCTTGTCAATGATTTCGTCATATATAGACTTTCCAACTTGCTCCATAAGCCCGATGTTGTATCCTCTCCTACGATATTAAACATAACATCATCCACTAGATATGAACGAATGGTACTAAGAGATTTTTCATTTATATATTCCCATTGCTCATTCGTCATGGTTGTTGGTTTCTTTGACTTCCCTACTAATGCTTTTTGCAACCCTTGTTACAACAGTAAATCCTACATCTTAAGTTTCCAAAGCCCAAAGTTGCTTTTACCATTGAACTTTTCAACTTCAAACTTCGAACTCTGCATCTTAGCCATTAGCACAAAATCTCCTAATGCCCAAATCACTGCTTATAAAGTGAGCTTTATATTATGAGGGATATAGTATAATTCAAAAATGGAACTTTAAAATATGGTTCAAAAATTAAACCAAAAAAGGTTTGAGCCAAAAGAAAATATTATATACATATATACATACATACATACATACATACATACATATATATATATATATATATATATATATATGTATATAACTTTTAAGAACATTCAACTTCTCAAATGAATAAATATCAACCATTTTAATTCTTCCACCCTTTTAAATATTATATTTAATCCCAATTTTTGAAAAACTCAAAAAATTCTCGTGGCTTTAAACATGACCTTTTAAAAAGCATGCGAATTAATTTAAGGAGATTGTAACTTTTGATTTATGTAACGAACTGCTTCGTTACGACAACCACTCCAATAAT